>LPNX010788682.1:38705-77928 GCA_001517045.1 Pseudotsuga menziesii | reverse complement strand
TGAAGAAATAATGCTAAGAATGTATTTTATTGTGAAGTGGAAAACTTTACTAACACAAATATATGTATATGTAGAAGGGGAAAAGACTATAATTATATTTAGACTAAAGACTATAATTATAATTATGGATTTAAGTATACACTTAAATATAGGACAAGTATTGTTATGAGAATAAAGTTATAATTATAGAAGCCTTATCATAACTAGATGATCATATATTGGGAACTTTTCTATGAATAATTGCATGTATGAAACTTTACCTGAGCAAATAATAGCATATTGACCAAGTGTAAATAGGAATATGTGATGTATAACTTAAGGCCTGGAGTAAAAGGGGTTTATACCTACAAGACGTGGCAATACCTCAGGTTAAATTTTATACTTTGTCGCAATAAGCTCGCAAAGGAGTTAACTGTCTCCCGAACCTTAGTGGATTCGTTGCCTAGCTCGGGGGTGGCTTTTGATGGATAAACACACGTCAGTTGAAGCCTACAGATGGCAGGAAAGTCATACACACGTTTTCAGTCGCCCACATTGATAGAAGTATCTTTATCAGCTAGTTTTTCTTAAGGATGTGACTTACTTTGTTTATAAACTTATGCTTTTGGTTTTGTAGTACTAATATGCATGTTGAGTCATATAAAGTGGTGGTTGCGGAAGTTGCTTTCCAGTGATTGAAAGGCGTTGGAATAACGCTGGAAGGACAAGTGTAAAATAATTTAGCTGCTCCTACGCATGTCTTTTTAATTAGTTTCTTTAACAAGTTAACTTTGTTAAAAGGATTTATCTTGTTTTATGCTCTTGAATTTGTATGATGATATATAGTTCTAATATTTATGTTGAGGTTGCATGACTTCAAGCGATGCCTGCCGAAGTTGTGATCCCAAGTTGTAGAAGGCATGGATGACAAGAAATAAATAGGGTTAATGTGTTTGGGTTATCCCATTCAAGGATAAGCCTTGCAACTAATGTAAGGGTTGTATCTATTCTAAATAAGATACGTTTATGTAGAAATGTATTAGATTGAATTGCAGTTTGATGAATCTTAATTGCAAACAAAATGTGATTCTATATTTGAGGTATAGGTTCTTAACATTATTTTTGTACTAGCATGGTCATTGGTATATCCCTCTTGTCAACTACTAAGTGAAACTCAATTTAATTAAATTACAGTTTGTTTATACGAATAGATGAATTATGTGTTTACACACTCTCAAGAGACTAACATAGTTAACATGTTGATTGTTGTAAAAGCGAAAAAAATTTACCCCATTTTCTCAAAATTTACATTGAGGAATTTCGGGTATGTTACATATATGCTTGGGTGATATGTAAAATGTTTAGAATCTTAAGATAATGATTGACATGCTTATCTTCTTGTATGTGGAAGAGGAAAGAGTATGGTTACAAGAAAACATGTATGCATTGAAGCATGCTTGATTGCACTACCCTATAGAGATTGTCACAGGAGTTCAACAAAACGTAAAAGTTTCCCAGGATTGGTATAAACCAGAGGTTACACAGATTAAAATGAACTCCAAGAGAGTTCAACATTGGGATCACGTATATCGGAAGGTAAAATCGAAGAAGAGTTGTTTGAGTTTGGGAAGATGTTCCAAGCTGGCACCAAGGTATTGTGGACCTTATGAAGTGTTAGCTAAGATAGGACCGATAGCCTATCAGCTTGCATTTCCGCCTAATATAAAAGTACACGATGTATTTCATGTTTTATTGTTAAAAAAATATATACATGATGCTACTCATATAATTGACGGGGATGTGATTCAGGTAGAACCCGAGGGCGAGTTCCAGATCGAACCTTTCCACATTCTAGACAGGAAGGAATGTAAAATCCGGAATCGAGCCATCATTCAAATAAAAGTGCAATGGAAGCACTTCAGCCCTGAAGAGGCAACTTGGAAAATGGAGGATAAAATGCAGGAAGCATATCCCTCCATGTTTCAGAATGAGCAAGGAAGCTTAGAATAAAAAGAACACCGAGGACGGTGTTAAAAATAAGGGGGGGAGAAATGTAATACCCCCGTGACATTGCTTTTATTTTCATGTTTTGAAAATAATTTTTATTATGAAATGAGTTATAAAACTCAAAGAATGAAATAACATTTGCACAAACAAATTTTTTATTTATTTATTAATAAAGAAAATGACACTTGGAGAACTCAACTACATGAGGAGACACCAACCATGGCACCAAGGAACATGTGTAAGCAAGCTAGACTGATTGATACCAATCAAATCCAATCCAAAACTCAACAACCAGATAAGAACCTAAATCATAGGGATTTAGAGATCTGATTGGAGATTTGATTGGGATGGCATAAGACCCGGGCAAAAGCTATATATATGAGTGCACTGGAATAGCATGGGACACCGTGATGTGCATGGAGAAACTTTGCTGTGAATGCATGTGTTGAGTGTTTCTCCCGTTTCATAAGTCCATCGCTTAGCTTGTTACGAACTCTGAGAGAGAGTGTCGCGTGGAAGCTTTCTTGTTGTAGCTTGTTACGGACTCGAGGATTGAGTGCCGCGAGGAAGTTACTTGTTGTTCTGGTGCATGGTTGGTGATCCAGCTCAGGGGTGGAGCAAAGCAAACCGTTGAGTTGCTGCCTCCTATGGTTGGGAGGAGTTGATTCTCCAAGTGTGTTTCCCCTGGATTCGAGTAAGTAGATCTGATTTAGTTTCTCATATACTTCAGCTTGACTTATGGTTATTTGCATGATCAATAAAATATCTTGACAGTCAAAACAAACCCTTTGTTTGTGTTTCTTTTTATTAATTAGAATCTTTCCTGATGTATTGTTTATGCTGGGGATGTTACAGCCTCTAACTGAATGTAACTGAACTGAATTGAGTTGAACTGAATAGAACTGAATGTAACTAAATTGAACTGAACAGAACTGAATGTGAACTGATTAACTAATTTCTTGACCATTAATTAGGAGTTTAACTGAATATCTTTAGTGCATCACAATCAGTGTCATCTTCAACAAACACTTTGCATAAATGAAGGAGTAGATTCCTTAATTAACTGAAACTTGTTTTCCACAACTTAGACTTAACTGATGTCTTTGTAATTCGAGTTCACGGGAGGTCTGACATATGCAATTCGAATCTTTATTCTATTTCTGTGCTCATCTCATTTGTCATTAATTAATTCTACATGGTCCATGAGTGTTTAATTAATTTATCATCTTTATCATATCATACTCAGAAGAATTGTTTCCAACCTATGATCATATGTATTACCTCGGGTCATATATTCATATGCTAAGGTAAATCACTCTAGGGGTATCTAATCCCTAAAGGAGACTTATAGCACATGGTGACCATGACTGGCCATACATCACATAGTAGATCCTCATGACTTGATACACCACAAGTCATATGGTCTTGATACAACACAAGACTTCTGAACTTAATACAACATAAGTTTCGGACTTGATACAGCACAAGTCTCTGACCTTGATACAACACAAGAAGTTTCTCTTAATACAACATAAGATCTTGACCTTAATACAACATAAGATCATAGTACAGGCATCTCTCATAACCTCAACAACCTAGCTTGATACAACACAATCTCTTAACTTAATACAACATAAGTTGATGAACTTAACACAACATAAGTTCTGGACTTGATACAACACAAGTCTCATGAAGAGGTTTTTGAACTTAATACCACATAAGTTCTGGACTTGATACAACACAAGTCTCATGGAGAATGGCTTTAGATGCTGTACATTTAACACTCCCTCTTAGCAAGGGAGACATTCTCTGCCATACCAAGCATATCTTGGAAGTGTCTGAACTTCGTCACAGATAGAGGCTTTGTTATCACATCTGCAATTTGCTTATCAGTAGCTATGTATTGAAGTTTTACAAAACCTTTCTGGATCATGTCTCAAATGAAGTGATACTTCTTTTCTATGTGTTTCAACTTGTCATGAAACACAAGATTTTCAGAAAGCTTTATACAACTCTATTGGTCACACCTAATCACTGTATGCTCTAGCTTTACACCGAACAATCCTCTAAGTAGCTTTCTTAGCCACATTGCTTCTTTGCAAGCAGTAGTAGCAACAATGTACTCAGCCTCTGTGGTGCTCTGGGAAACTGAACCCTGCTTTCTGCTAGACCATGGAATCATAGCAGAACCCAAGCTGAAACAATACCTGGAAGTGCTCTTGCGATCAACAATGTTTCCACCCCAATCATAATCGGTATATCCAAGAAATAACACTCCTCCATTGGAGGCATACCCAAGTCCATAAGCAACTGTACCATGGAGGTATCTCAAAATATGCTTACCTACAACCCATTGTTTGTGTCTAGGATCAGTTATGAACTGACTTAAGATTCTAACTGCATAGCAAATGTCTGGCCTTGAATGTATCAGGTACATCAATGAGCTAATCAACCGTCTGTATAATGTGGGGTTCACTGTATCCGATCTAGTCTCAGTCTCATGGAGTTTCCTCAAATTGGAATCCATTGGAGTATTTATTGATTTACAATCCACCATGCCAAATCCGTGCAATATATCCACAGTGTACTTCTCTTGAGATAGAAATATCTCATCATTCCTCTACCAAATCTCAATGCCTAGGAAGTAGTGCATAAGACCTAATTCTTTCATCTCAAACTCTGTGGTAAGCTCCCTCTGACACTCAACAATCAGTCTTTCCTCTCCAGTGAGGAAAATATCATCCATAGACAGGACTGGTACCAGAGGTTGGTTCTCCACTACATATACATGAAGTACAAGTTTGAATTTGCATCACTCTTCAAGAAACCTAGTTTCTAAAGATACTATATATTCTGGCATTCTAAGCTCTAGGAGCTTGTTTTAACCCAAACAGGGCTTTCTTCAACTTGCACACATGGGACTCCTTCCCATGTATCGCAAAACCCTAAGGCTGCTCAATGGAAACCTCTTCCTGCACCTCACCATTGAGGAAGGTAGTCTTCACATCCATTTGGTGAAGCTTCCAGCCCAATACTGAAGCAAGTGAAATAATAGATCTAATGGTAGTATATTTGGCCACTAGAGAAAAAGTATCCTCATAACCAATGCTCTCTTTCTGAGAAAAGACACGGGAAACAAACTTGGCTTTGTACTTGTCCACACTGCCATCTGCAACATGCTTTATCGTAAATCCATCTAGAAGTTACAACTGACTTCCTCTCAGGTCAGGGAATAATATCCCAAACATCATTCTTCATAATAGAATGATATTCCTCTGTCATAGTATCTTTCCACACTTGTTGCTCTGCAGCCTCTTCATATGATGAAGGCTCTAAGTCACTGATGCTACTCATCAATGCAACATATCCTGAATACCTATCAGGTTGCTTGCACTCTCTGGAAGTGCCTACTAGTGCTCCATGCTTTTCAACATCTTTCAATACATCTGGGCACCATGTTGACCTCCTCTTTGAAGGAGGTTCATTAACTAGTTCAATTGGTTCATCAATGACAGGTAGCTCTACATGCTCTGCTAGATTCTCCCTTTGAATATTAGAAGGGGAAAAATCATCGTCATGATCCTCTGATATAGAATCCTTAGCCTCCTTTGTATCTGGATCACATTCAAGCTCTTTTGACCGTTTGAATGCTGCCTCCTCATGGAAAGTCACATCCTGACTAACCTCAACATGTCTCTCATCAGGTACAAATATTCTAGATGCCTTGGAGGTCTCACTATAGCCAACAAAAGTTCCCTTCTCTCTATAAGGTTCTATCTTGGTTCTCTTTTCTTTTGGTTTGTGAATAGACACTGGACATCCAAAAGTACGAAGATGTGATATGTATGGTTTCTCACCAATGAACGCCACTTCAGGTGTTTTCTCATCAAGAACTGCATGCGAACTTCTGTTCTGTATGTACACTGCTGTATTAGTAGCTTCTGCCCACAAATAAACAGATAGATCCTGATCATGTAACATGGATTTTGCATCTTCACAAACAGGTCTATTATTTCCCTCTACAACCTCATTTTGTTGAGGGTTGTAAGGAACTTTTAATTGTCTACATATCCCTGCATCACTACAAAACTCATTAAAAACATTTGATTCGAATTATCCACCATTATTAGACCTTAGGGCATGAATATGCCTACTATTTTCATTCTCAACTAAGGCCTGGTATTCTTGGAATTTACTAAAGGTTTCACTTTTGGCTTTCATGAAGTAAATCCAGGCCTTACAGGAGAAATCATTAATGAATAAAACATAGTAGAGATTCTCACTGAGGGATGGGGAAGACATGGGTCCACATTCATCTGAGTGCATTAACTCTAATATGTCTTTATATCTAGTATGGCTTCTAGGAAACTTTTTTTAACATTTTTTCCTAAAGCACAACCTCTACGAACAATGTCGTATACAAAATCAAAACTAGGCATACCTTTCACCATTCACTGCAAACCAGGGAGTGCTCTGAAGTGGAGGTGTTTAAGTCTCTTATCCCAAAGCTCACATCGGCTGATAGTATGATGTGTCATGGCTGCAATATACAACCAATATACTTTCCTGGGACATTGTAAAGTCCTCCTTCTTGAAGTCCAATAACAGTAGCAGTATCAATGTTCTAGTTCTTCGGCCACAAGTATGCTTGATTCTCTATGAAGATGACTCATAAGCTTTTATCTTCAAGGACATAAACAGATAGTAGGTTCTTCTTCAATCCAGGGACATAAAGAATGTCCTCCACATGTAGTGTGTCTCCCGAAGTTAGCTGGAAGGATGTGGATCCAACTCCTTGGATTGAGTATGTGGAATTGTCTCCCAATTCTACCATGCATGCAAACTATTTCTCTTTTAGGTTGGAGTTTGTGCCCTTGTATCCTGAAATGTGTTTTGAAGCACCACTGTCAATTAACCATATATCTTCTCATGCGATGAGAGATCCAAACAAATCAGAGACAAGGTAATACTCCATCCTTTTCTCTTTCTCTTCGGGTGCATCTTCTTTGGGAGTTTCTTCAACGACGGTGGAAGCATGAAATATTCCTTCTTTTCTTTTCTTCACATGACAATCGTGTATAAAGTGTCTCGACTTTTGACAATAAAAACATAGAATCTTTGATTTGTCAAAGCCTAAGTCACCTGACACGAGGACACGGGGATTCGAATGTCCGACACGGACACGGTGACCCCCGGAATTAGGACACGTTATATATATATATATATATATAAAATATAGACGTATAGATCCAAATTTTTACAAATATTCAATAGAAATCAGAATCAATCCACATTTAACATCAGTAGTTACACATTTACAAATCAGTAATCACAATGAGATTATGAGACACAGATAATTCATGATACTCATGAAAGTCATAGATCAAGATGTCAATACTCAGGAGTCAGAACCATATTTCTCATTATGCCATCAAAATCAAATGTATTACATAGATGTCGGAATGCCATTGGAAAATGCCAAATAGACTAATAGTAATAGTAAATACAAAAAGGGGTAGATTAAGATGGAAGAATGAAGAATCGCATCTATCAATTGTATTTAAAGATTATATACACGGTTTAAATATATGGAAGAATGAAGAATCTCATCTATCTACACGCTTTATAGTTTAGATTATGCCACTTATATTGAATGACATGGGTAGGAATAGAAATAAGGGGTAACCTCCCCTATGTGAAATGAATCCCTTTGTGATGTTATTTGTGGAATATGCCCCCGCAAAATACTTGTTGGTGTGCTCTTTGACTTGATTTGAGAGGCTAAGTGCCAAACAATGTAATATATAAATGTATATGGAAAAATAATAAAAATACATCACAAATAAGAGCCAAACAATGTAATATGTAAATGTATATGGAAAAATAATAAAGATACATCACAGACTGTAGAGAGAGAAGGATGACAAACATGGGGGCTATAATTCCATTGGTGGAATGGGTTCTCATAGACTCAAAAATTTTCTCATTAAGTCATTGAAATCAAAATGTATTACATAGATGTTGGAATGCCATTGGCAAATACAAAATGGAGTAGATCAAGATGGAAAACCTTCTATGCTCTTCACCTGCCAAAAAAAAACCTCTTAGAGCTCAAGCTTCACTAAAAACTGTGAATGAATGAGGATAAAATTGGTTTTTTACAAATTTTTTTGTTAGAAGTGTCCTGTTTTTAGGACACGTCTTGACATGGTGTCTTGTTTTTAGGACACGTCTTGACACAGTGTCGAACACATGTTTTGGATGTGTCCTAAAACAGGACACATCCAAAACAAGTGTCTAACACCGTGTCAGGACATGTCTGTGTTCGACACGATGGCTTATATGGACGTGTCTAGTATCATACATCAAAACCTTTATTGATCTCTTTCTTCTTTGCATCGAGGGACTTCTTGGGAGCGAATGGCTTCCTCCCTTTCTGGATTCTAGCCGTGAGAGCTAGATTCTCCTCCTTAGTGTCTACCACTTTGTTTTGGATGCGCCCTTCTTCTTGAATGCAATCACATCAGAAGGTTCTATGCATGTAATGTCCCCCTCTAATTAAGCATCCAAAACACTAGCTAACCTACTTAATTCCCATAGGTTCGAGCGGGTACTGCATGAGAGGGAACTGACTGAGGGCATTTGATACTTATAGCAGAACAAGACATTCATTCAATGTTAAGTCATCAGTCGGATGAAAGAAGCCTTGTTTCTTTAGGCTTAAAAGTCAACAACAAATTAGAATTGCATGCATGCAAATGCGAAGCATAAACCCTAAAGCGACATGTGAACCCTAAAAGCGTATAAAGTTCTATTTAAGAGGGTGATTACACTAAAGAGGCTATCTATTATTATTGTTGATTGATTTTGGAGTTTCGAGCAGCAACACAACGTGCAGCCGCGACAGTTGGGGTTGGAGACAGTGTCTTCAGCTAGCGAGGGTTTGACAGTGAGATATCTTCCCTAGTCTCTTATTGGGATAGATCATCCAGGTTTATCCACAACATTCATCATATACTTCGGTATTCGGAGATCCAACACATTCTAAAGGGTTATTGGCAGATCCACATTTTGTAGCCGGAAGTAGCAGGGGAACTACAGAAGGATTCTCTGGGACCACAAAACCTAGTCTTTCCTCTGCATGTCATCTTCCTCTTTCTCAGCAGGCCTATCCTACGACATAGAGTGATTATCAACCATCAGTTTGCTCATCTGGAGTAGCTATCAACAAACAGAGCTTGGGGGGCGTGAGCAGCAAAACCACAGATCAATTCGCTAGGGCACTTAGAGGCTGCCAAACCTCTGCATGTGATAGTCTATCTCTTCGGCATCAACAAACGAACAAGCCCACGAAGTTTCAGCTTGATCTGACCTCTCCTCCTACAAAAACGTCACCTTCAGTCTAGAGGGTGCTTACGGTACTGTGGGGCAGTAACACCGGAAGAAAGGAGCACTACTAGTCCACCTATCTGAATTTGTATGCATGCAGCTATCTTTGGAGTCATTATCAGCTGCGATATCGGTGGTAAGTGTTAATTTCTCTCTGCAAACCCTAACCCTAATTTATCTACATTTTAGGGCATTTTTGCATTGCAAGGTTACATGCCTAGTTATTTTGTATTTTTGTATGAGATTGAATGTGCGAGTTAGCACTACAGTAGAACATTAGAGAATATTAGTATTTGGGATATTAGAATGGTATCAGAGCATGTTCCTTGCCAGCTGTGGGCTTGAACATGAGAAGTAGATGAATACAGAAGAGGACACTTTTGTAACCTATAGGAGAAGGAAGAGTAGGTACACGGAGGAATTTGAGGATATCCAACTAGAAGATACCAACTCAGACATGGACCCAACATGTATACACTCTAACAGGGGAGAAGGAACGAGACAAGATGAGGATAGAATGGAGTTTCACAACTTAGTGAGCGCATTGCAAGACTTAGCCAAAGGGAAAAAGGACATACTTAACGCAATCAACAGATTATTGGTGAAACCAGAACCAGGTAATAGCGGTACACCTCTCTCACCGGTAGATAGAGGGTCTACAAACAATAGTGGGAAAAATGCATACACCAATATGCAGAACACACCCCACATATATAACAGACCTTCTAGCAGGCCTACTATGCCTCACTTCTTGGCAGATGCAGTAGTAGGTCCAATCATGCAGGCAGAGCCTAGTGAACCCTTTGGAGCCTATTTGCAGGAATACAGGGACTTAGGGGATGAGTTTCATGCAGCCGTGTCTTTTTAGGATTTTTGCAACATGAAGAGTAGGAACAGGCCCAAAAATTTCAATAAGGGATTCAATCATAACTATGAGTTGCAGAAAACCTTGGGTAGGTTGACCATCCCAAACTTTGATGGGGCTTGTGGAGGTTCAGCGAGGATATGGGTTTAGAAGTTGGATACCTATTTCCAACTCAATCCCATGATAGATACAGATGGCATTAAATTGGCTAAACTCCACATGGACGAAGAGGCTCATGAGTGGTGGTACCACGGATTAGTGACATTGGTTCACAACACCATCAACTCCTATAGTGAGTTCATTCAGAAACTCATGGAGTGGTTCAACAGGAAAGATCCAGAGATACATTTCAGAGAGTTTGCTCAAGTCAAGCAGATAGGTAGCGTCGAGGCCTTCATCTCAGAGTTCCAGAGGGTAGCTGTTATGGTGACATATGTGTCGAAAAGTAGGCTGACTATGTTGTTTATCGAGGCCTTGACATAACCACTACGGGGGTGGGTGAAGGCCTACAAACCCTCCACTCTACAGGATGCCATCAGCCGAGCTAGAGATGTCCAAGACTCAGTCCCGAAGAACAGGTTTCCACTCAAGATCAACTTTCCAGTTAGGGACAAGGACGAGAAACCTTTCCAGCAGGACTTACTGAAGAAAACATGGTTAGACGATGACACTAGGAAAGACTTGAGATGAAAGAAATTGTGTTTTACTTGTCAGGAACCATGGGTTTCAGGACACGGGAGCTCAGGAAAGGCCAAGGCCCACTACATAGAGGTATATTCAGACAGTGAAGGGGAGGACTACGAGAAAGAAACAACATAAGAATTGCGGGCAGTAGAGGAGTCACTCCAGGATGATACACCAGAGGGAGTTATTGCTACGCTATCTGGAGTACCTAGGTTCCATACTCTCAGGGTCAGGGGAATAGTACAGGGCCATAGAGTGGGAGTATTGATTGATGGGGGAGCAACACAATTTCATTGATGTAGCATGGGTGGCCAAGAGGGGTATTCCGACAGAGAAGTTTGAGGGATTTACTGTAGCAGTAGTCGAAAAGTGTAGAATGGAGTGCAACTATTGGATTCCAAAACTGAATGTCACATTAGGAAACTACCAGATGACAGATTCATTTTATGTAGTGGATGTGGCAGATACACATGTAGTATTAGGCGTTCAATGGATTTATTCAATCGGGAAAGATACTACAGACTACCGAGCAATGGAAATGGAATTCCAGGGACTAGATGGGAAACTGGTAGTTTTGAGGGGCATGAACACTTATCCCCCAAAACCAGTCTCTTCATAGAGAATGGAGGCAGTGCTCAGGCAGGATGACATAAAATGGTCAGCACAATTTTTAGTCACCTTTACGAAACCTCCAGAGAATAACACCCAATAGATATTCAGGCCTTATTGCATAAGAACGAAAAGGTATTTCGGGATCTTCCAACAGGTAGACCACCGGACAAGGGATTTGAGCATATTATTGAACTAGAGGAGGGGACACAGGCAATCATCACCACTCCGTATCGACATCCCAAAAGATATAAGGATGAGATCGAGAAGACGATCAAGGAATTACTAGAACTAGGATATATTCAACCCAATTATAGTCCCTTGCATCATCAGTGGTCTTAGTTAACAAGAAGGATGGCACATAGCGAATGTGCATCGATTACAGAGCACTCAACAAAAAGACCATCAAAAACAGGTATCCCATTCCCAGGATTGATGAGCTCATGGACTAGCTGCGGGGTGCAAAATACTTTTCAAAGATTGATCTTCGCTCAGGGTACCATCAGATCCGAGTAAGGGATCAAGACATTTCCAAAACAACTTTCTGTTGCCATTATGGTCACTATGAGTTCTTGGTCATGCCTTTTGGACTCACCAATGCTCCAGCCACCTTCCAGTCGTGCATGAACCATACTTTCAGAGCTCAGTTATGTAAGTATTTGCTAGTATTCTTTGATGATATTTTGATTTACAACAAAACGTGGGAGGAGCATCTGAAACATTTAGACGAAGTATTGAGCATTCTAGAAGAGCACTCGCTTTACGCGAAGATGTCTAAGTGTGAATTTGGTATGAAGGAAATGTTGTATCTAGGGCACATCATCAGTGCAGAAGGGGTACAAGTTCATATGGAGAAAATTCGGGCTATCAGGGCTTGGGCCACACCAAAGACGGTTATTAAACTGAAAGGCTTTTTCGGCCTTTGCATATATTATCGGAGGTATGCTAAGGGGTTCTCCCAATTCACTGCGCCACTCACCGATCTCACAAAGAAGGGGGCATTCACATGGACAGATTTGGCACATACAACCTTTGAGGAAATGAAAGTCATCATGAGTTTTTGCCCGATTTGGCACTACCAGACTTTTCACAGCCGTTTGTAGTGGAATGTGATGCGTCAGGAGAAGGACTAGGGGCATTATTGATCCAAAACCATCACCCGATTGCATTTGAGAGAAGAAAATTGAAAAACTATGAGCACCACTACTCCATATATGACAAAGAGATGCTATCCATCTTACATGCTCTCACAAAATTCTAACAGTATCTGGTGGGCAACAAATTCAAAATTAAGACAGGTCATAACAGCCTCAAGTACTTCTTGGAACAGAAGGAGTTGAATGAGCGCCAACAGAAATGGGTCAGCAAGGTGCAGGATTATGATTTCGAGATAGAGTATGTGAAGGGTAAGAACAATGTAGTAGTTTATGCATTATCCAGACGACACACTTCATTATCTCTCATGAGTATATCCACAGATTGGAGGTCTCTTCTTTTAGTAGAGTACTCCAAAAACAAATTTGCTTCCGAGTTAATGGATGGACAAATTCAGGATGACAGGTACAGAATTATAGATGACATCATATATTACAAGGGTAGGATATACCTCACCCTGGAATCAATCTTAAAACGGAAGATCATACAGGCATCACATGACTCACCATTATCAGGACATTAGGGTTTCTTGAAGACCTACAGGCAAATCCGAGAGAGGTTCTCATGGAAGGGCCTCAAAGGGGAAGTTATGTAGCATGTCCGGGAATGCAACATCTGCCAGTAGAACAAGATCGGGCACATTCATTCGATGGGGTTACTTCAGCCACTATCGATTCCAGAGCAGAAGTGGGAAAGTATTTCCATGGACTTCATTACAGGGTTTCCCAAGGTACAGGGACGAGACTGCTTATATGTCGTGGTAGATCGGTTGACCAAATTTGCCCATTTCTTTGCTATCTCATTTGATTATTTAGCAGCACAGGTAGCCGAGTTATTTTTCAGGGAGGTCTTCAGACTACATGGGTTACCCAAGACCATTGTCAGTGATCGGGATAGTAAATTCACCAGTGCATTCTGGCAGGAGCGATTTAGGTTAGTAGGGACATAACTCACTACAAGTACAAGTTATCACCCGCAAAGCGACAGACAGACGAAGATTGTCAATAAGTGGGTTGAAGGGTATCTATGCAATTATGTAGCAGGCCAACAAAGGACATGGATTAAGTGGCTACAATTAGGGGAATATTGCTACAATACCACCTACCATATGTCTATCCGGATGACACTTTTTAAAGCATTATTTGGCTATGAGGAACTGAGCTTCGCAGATCTAGCTTTTGGAGACAACAGAGCACCCAAGGCCAAAGATTGGATACATGACAATCAGGATATCCTTTAGGTCATGAGGGAGAACTTACAGGCAACACAAAATCAGAAGAAACTATACGCAGACAGACACAGGGTTGAGAGGAGCTTCGAGGTAGGAGATCTAGTATACTTACGGCTACAACCATACATGCAATCTTCCCTCAAGAAGAAGGGAGCAAAAAAACTAAAACCTCGCTTCTATGGTCCTTACAAGGTAATTCAGAAGGTTGGAGAGGTGGCTTATGAGCTAGAACTCCCAGAGGAAAGAAAGATTCACAATGTATTTCATGTGTCCAGTCTCAAGAACACACTAGGACAACACATTGCTCCATCCACTGAGTTACCTCCTTTAGATGATGAAGGGTTGCTGGTACTGATTTAAGAAAGAATCCTACATGTGAGAGAGAGGAAGCTCCGAAACAGGGTGATTCGAGAGTATCTTGTGAAATGGAAGGAATTACCTATGGAGGATGCCAAATGGGAATGAGAGCAGGTATTGTAGCATACTAGTTTGCAGTTGCTTGAGGACAAGCAATTTAAAGTGGGAAGGACTGTAATGTCCCCCTCTAATTAAGCATCCAAAACACCCACTAACCTACTTAATTCCCATAGGTTTGAGTGGGTACTGCATTAGAGGGAATTGACTGAGGGAATTTGATACTTATAACAGAACATGACATTCATTTAGTGTCAAGTCTTCAGTCGGATGAAAGAAGCCTTATTTCTTTAGGTTTAAAAGTCAACAACAAATTAGAATTGCATGCATGCAAATGCAAAGCATAAACCCTAAAAGTGACATGCGAACCTTACAAGCGCATAAAGTTCTATTCAAGAGGGTGATTACACTAAAGAGTCTATCTATTATTATTGTTGATTGATTTTGGAGTTTCGAGCAGCAGCATAGCATGCAGCTACGACAGTTGGGGTTGGAGACGGTTTCTTTAGCTAGCGAGGGTTCAACAGAGATATATCTTCCCCAGTTTCTTATTGGGATAGATCATTCAGGTTTATCCTCAACATTCATCATATACTTCAGTATTTGGAGATCTAGCACATTCCAAAGGGTTATTGGCAGATCCATGTCTTGGAGCCGGAAGTAGTAGGGGAACCACAGAAGGATTCGTTGGGACCGTAAAACCCAGTCTTTCCTCCGCATGTTAGCTTCCTCTTTCTCAGCAGGCCTATCCTACGGCATACAGTGATTATCAACCATTATTTTTCTCATCTGGAGCAACTATCAGCAAACAGAGAGCTTGGGGGGTGTGAGCAGTAGAACCACAGATCAATTCGCTAGGGCACTTAAACCTTTGCATGTGACAATCTATCTCTCCAGCATCAGCAGATGGACAAGCCCACAAAGTTTCAGCCTGATCTGATCTCTCCTCCTACAAAATCGTCTCCTTCAGTCTGGAGGGTGCTTACGGTACTGCGGGGCGGTAACATTAGAGGAACAGAGCACTACTAGTCCACCTATCAGAATCTTTATGCATGCAACTATCTTCGGAGTCATTATCAGCCGAGATATCAGTGGTAAGTGTTAATTTCTCTTTGCAAACCCTAACCCTAATTCAGCTACATTTTAGGGCATTTTTGCATGGCAAGTTTGCATGCTCAGTTATTCATATTTTTGTATGAGATTGAGTGTGTGAGTCAGCACTAGTGTAGAACATTAGAGAATATCGGTATTTGGGATATTACAATGCATGAGCCTTGAACTTCTGGAACTTGCTGAAGACTTCATCCTTGGTCTTCATGAAGTAGATCATCAATGACAGTCACATAGTACAAGAAACCACCCAAAGACAATATTGTCATTGGTCTGCATACATCTTAATGCACTAGATCCAAGATTCCCTTGGAATTTCTATCACTGCTCGAAAAATATCTCTTGGCATTCTTGCCAAGTGTAGAACCCTTGTAAACATCCTCATTCTCTATCTGGAGCTTTGGAAGACTTGTAAACGTCCTCCTTAATGTTTTTTACTTTAGGGTTGTTCCCGCAACCACCTTTAAGAACAATCATTAATTGTTTGGTTAGGGAACCTTAAAGGTACACCTAACCTCTTAAGAAGGAAATGCACAAATAAATATCTTAAAATAGAAAGAGGTTGTCTAAATATTCAATTCTTCTTAAGGAATAGAACGTTTAACCTCTTTATGAAGTATGCCTTGAAGTGATAGTTGGTCTGCAAGTATCAGTCTTCAAATCTGCCATCAAACACATCTTCTCTTCAGATATGTTCTGAACGACACATCAAATATTCAAACAGTTACTTCTTCATTCTTGCTAGAGATGTAACCAGCCTTTAACCTTCGACGTTGCTTTTCTTGTAAACCTTCAAGACACTTGACCTCTTTAACTTTGACTCTCACATATGCATAGTTGGGCCAAAGATGGTTGTACTCAACATTACACCTTTAAAGCATAGGAAAAGGTTGGTTGTCAATTCATGCAATTTTGAAGAAACTCTTGCATAGATGACTTGTCCACGTGATAACTTATCTATCATAAACCTCCATTTCGTCATCTCAAAGTCTGCAATTTCGGACCTGCTCTTTTGGACCTACTTTTTCAGCATTGTTTATTTGGACCTTCTTTTTTGGTCTTCCTTTTTGGACCAATCTTGACAAAGAAATCTGAAATATGAACCAGAAATCCTAGCGCCAAAAAAATAAGTCAAAATTGAACTTTGACAAAACTAAAAGCTGACTCCACCAGTAGATGCTCCTTGCCAAGGCGACCTTCAAAACTCTAATTTCAAGTCTAACTTCAAGCTAGAAAGGTCCAAACTTGGAAGCCCTAATTCCCAAAATTTAGGGAAAAAAACTGATCAATGAATTTCTTTCAAGACTGCTCTGATAAAATGTTGAATTTTTCTCGTATATCAATAGAAGTACAATTTTCAGATCTTTATAATTACTTCCTAATGATTTTCAAATAATAATTTCATCCCGTTGTTATCATTGAATAATTATACATTGAAAATTTCAACTTCAAATTGCAGCGAAAACACAAGATCATAGAAGGATAACCATGCACAATAGACACAAAGATTTTACCCTAGGAAACCCAATCTTGGGAGAAAACCCAACCAACTTTTCTTAGAAGAAATCAGTCCATTTCAAGTCCATTTCCAATGATGAAGAAACCCTAGCATAGATGGTGAACCTCCTTCATGAGGAAACCCTAGCAAGTGTAGCGAACGTCGAGAGACAATAAGAAACCCCCAAAAAATTACTCATGCCTTTGCTAGGACTTCTTGGAAAGTGTTGTGCACACGATGAGGAGAGAAGAGTGATGTGATGATGATGAAAATGAACTGTGTGAGCACTTTATTTATACACATCAAGTGACCTTTAATTTCACTGTGGAGTTGACTTCTACTTTTGATGAGGTCGACTTGTCTTCTTGTCTTCAATCTTCTCTGGAACTTCTTCAATGCTCTCTCGGACTTCTTCCACTTTGTTTTGTTCCTTGGTACTACACAGTCCCATTAACCTACTTTTGTGGTCATTTGTTGGACATTAATAAAATTATCTTGTCTTATCTTATCTTATCTTCTTGGCTATTTCTTCTCTCGTAGAAAAGTTGTTCATGTTGATGATCATTTCCTCACATGCACGTCTATTCACACATAGAGTTCTAATGTTGATTTGACCCACTAAGAAGTCCTAGACACTTATTATATTCAATGTCAATTCAACATTAGACTAGACTTATATATTCTAAAAGGGGATGAAGGCCCCTATCAAATAAACAAGTCAAACACTCTAATATAGAATATATCACTCCCTCACATAGTATGCAATGTGACCTTGAGCCTTATTCACACTTAGCCAAATCACAGGACTAAGTAAGGCTGTGCAAGCACCTCGAACCTTATTCACACCTAGCCAAATCACATGGCTAAGCAAGGCTACACTAGGGCCATTCACCACTAGGCAAATCATATGGCCATTTCCCGTGAGTGAATGTATCGTTGTACTTGGTGAAATCACATGACCAATCTGGTAGAATGTATTCCCAATGCTGCACCCTGGAGAAACATCAACATCATCTTCTTGGTAGCCTTTTGTTTGTGAGGTTTGTGCTTGAGAAAGAGCTTCCTGCCTTTGAGAATCTATGCAAGGACTTTATCTAGGAGGAGACAAGACTAGAGGATTGTGAGTATAGAGCTAAGTTGCATAGAACATGGAAATGTGTTCGAGTTTCAAAAACGAGAATGCTTGGAAACACGAACCCCCCAAAATGTGTATGTCGAGGGAAACACGATATATATATTTATATATATAGTTTTTTTGAATAACACCTTGTCTCACATTAAAATAAGATTGAGAGGTTAATTTGTAGGTAGGTTTAGAAACGATTTAGAGGGAAATTTGTTTTCATTTTCCATAAACTAGGGTTTGTTTTAGATTTCCTTTGGGTCCCAACCTGCTTGTGGACCCTTGGAGGTTTCCTATAAGCTTTCGAGAGGTTTTTGAGTTTTCGCAAGTTTCTGGTATCAATACATGGGCATTTTAGGAGTTTTGTGCAACATAGGTATAGAGGAAGAGCACAATCACGCACTTGTTAGCAAGATGAGGAAGTGTAGAAAGAAAGGACTCGGGAAGGGCCTGAAAGGAAAGAACGAGGATTCATGTTTCTCTAATCAGGGTAAGAGGGACTTGAGCTACATCAAGTGTTTCAAGTGTTAGAAGTTTGGCCACTATGCTTCTTAGTGACATAAGAAGAAAGGGAAGGGCAAGTAATGTAGCATAAGTAGTTTTCGGGAACTGCAGAAGTATTTGCTGGTGTGGATGAGATATTATCCAAGCTTGAGACAAATTTCTCCATGGTCTCATGCATTTCATCCATTGTGTTTAGTGTTGTAAGATATGTGGATAGTGGAGTCTTTGAACATATGACTTCTAAGAAGGCCTTCAACAAACTTCAAGAGTAGGAGGTAGGCATACAAGTGAAGCTTGGTGATGATTCCATGTATCCAATAAGATAAGAGGGATATATCTCATTCTAGATGCCATCGGGTGATATCCTTGATCTCAATCGTGTTTTATATGTACTTGGTTTAACTAAGAATCTCTTTTCAGTTTTAGTGATCGCAAACCTATGATATATGGCTGAGCTTGATGGTCAACAAGTCCTCGTCTAGAAGAGATGCCTAGATCAAGCTTAGGTTTTGGCTAGAGGTATTCAAGAGGGTGGTTGGTACAAGTTGTAGGGAGATTTGATGAGGGCCTTAGTACATGATAGTGACAACTTGTGTGAGCTTTGGCATAAGAGGCTAGGTCACTTACACTATGGAGGGTTGTTGATCTTGAAGGACATGGTGTAGGGATCACCAATTTCAAGGTTGAGAAGAAAGGAGTGCAATGGTTGTATGCTTGGAAAGCATGTTAAGGCTACTTTTCCTAGCAACGAGTATAAGTCAAGAGAGATTTTTGACATAACCAACTTAGATGTATATGGACCCATGATTTCAACTTCTTTATTAGGTAACAATTAATATGTTTCATTTATTGATGATTCCTATAGGAAGTTTTGGAGCTATTTTGTGAAGACCAAGGATGAGGTCCTTAGGAAGTTTCAAGAGTTCAAAACTCTTATGGAAAATTAGTCATAATAGAAGATTAAGGTATTGAGATTTGATGATGGAGGGGAGTATGCCTCCAAGGAGTTTGACACTTTTTGTAGGCAAGTAGGAATCAAGGAGTTGACAATGCCCTACAACCCTCAATAGAATCGTGTTGTAGAGAGGAAGAACATGTTCATCACAGAGACAACAAAATCTGTCATTCTTCGTTTAGATATGCCCATGAGTCTTTGGGTAGAAGCATGTCTCAGTGCATGACAATGAAAACTTGCGTGAGCTTTGGCACAAGAGGCTAGGTCATTGATATAATGGATGGTAGTTGATCTTAAAGGACATGGTCTAGGGATTGCCAGAATTCAAGGTTGAGAAGAAAGGAGTGTGCAAGGATTGTATACTTGGCAAGCATGTCAAGGTTGCTTTTCCTAACTTAAGCATAGGTCAAGAGGGATTTGTGAACTACTCCACTTAGATGTATATAGACCCATGGCTTTAGCTTCTTTATTAGGTAACATTTATGATGTTCCATTTATTGATGATTTTTGTAGGAAGTCTTACATTTATTTCATCAAGACCAAGGATGAGGTCCTTGGGAAGTTTCAAGGGCTTAAAGCTCTTGTGGAAATTTTTTTAGGACAAAAGATTAAGGTGTTGTGATTTTACATTGGAAGGGGGTATTCTTCCAAGGAGTTTGATACTTGAAAAAACATGCAACCAAGAATCAGGAAGGATTAGATAGTGCCTTAGAACCTTGAACATAATGGGGTTTCATAGATGAAGAATAGGTCCATCGGAGATATAACTAAAGATATCATTCATGATGTAGATCTAACCATGGCTCTCTAGGAAAAAGCATGTCTTACAATTGCCTATATTATGAACGAGTGTCCTCACAGAGTTTTGTAGGACAAGACACTAGGGGAGGAATTCAAAAGTAAGAAGCCTTAGGTAGCACCCCTTCTTGTTTCCTATTGTTCTGACTATATTCATATTCCTATTGATAAAGCCTAAAGGACTAAGTCGGAACCTTCTAATTTGAAGGGTATTTTTTGGGTTACAGTGAGACTTATAAAGCTTATAGAGTCTACATTCCGTTTTAGTGTAAGGTAGTTGTGAGTAAAGACGTCAAGTTTGATGAGGATGCATGGACCTCCAAGTCTTATGAAGCTTCAAGAGAGACTAAGGAGGAAGAGGAGCTTACTGCCCCAAAGACTATTATATGGTTTTTAGAGAAATTAGATTAAGATCGACGAGCTTCCGAAGGTGTAGCGAATAGCCTCTTCACCCTCCAATTCAACTATTAAGAATTGGTGGCTTACCTAGACATTACAAGGTGCATGTTAACAAGTCAGAGTTCCTAAAACTGCATTTCGGGTAGGTCATCCTCCCAAGATGTTTTGAAATTATGTGGCACTGATGTCTTCCATCGTTGATGTCTAGCCTTCTAGTTTTGAGGAGGCAACAATTAAGCAGGTTAGGCAAGGTGCCAAGATGAAGTATAACTCCATCTTGAAGAATGATGTGTGGGAGATTGTTTGTAGGCCAAAGGGGAAGTTAGTAATTGATCCAAGGTGGTTGTACATGGTGAAGCATGTAGCAGATGGTAGCCTAGAGAAGTTCAAAGCTCACTTTGTGGCTAGAGGCCCCTCCTAGAAAGAGGGAATTGACTATGAGGAGACTTTTGCTCTTATTGTGAGGTATACCTCCATTGCATTCATTATGTCTTTAGCATTAGTCTTTGGTTGGCAATTTATATCAAGTGGATGGAAGGCAAAACATTTCTTAATGGTTTGATTGAGGTTTACATAATCAAACAAGAGGGTTTGACGTGCATGATTGTAAGACCCATGTTTGTAGGTTGAAGAAGGCCTTTTATGAGTTGAAGCAGACACGGTGTGCATGGTACTCTAGGATTAATGTGTATTCTTTAGGTTTGTGTTTTAAAATAAATGCAAAGTCCAATCTTTACTATTTGTTTGATGATTTTTAATCTACTTGTTTTAGTCCTGTATGTAGATAATCTTATACTTACAGGAAGTTTAGGGAAACTCATAGCATGGTGCAAGGTAGAGTTGGCCAGAGAATTTTATGTGAAGGACATTGGGTTGATGCACTACTTCTTGGGCCTAGAGGTGTGGTAGACTGTTTAGGCAACGTTTTCCATGGACAGGGAAAGTATGCAGTTGGGATATTGAAGAGATTTTAGAGTATGGACTGTAAGTATTCTGATTTACATTTATATATGATTGATCCATCTATGTACAAGTAGTTGATAGGTTCCCTCATGTATTGAGTAATTACAAGACCCAATATTTGTTTTGCAGTCAAGACCTTAAGTCAGTATATGGTGGAGGCCAGGGTATTTTTTAAGGATTCTAATATTATACTTAAGTATAGTATTATAGGCGATTTTTTTGGATTGAGAAAAACATGTTTATAGATAGGTAGGCGAATATTAAATAAGAAACATAAAATTAACACTGAAATGTGTAATTTTTGGCTAATATATTGTGATAAAAAAACATATTTTATGTAAATATAGGTGATATTAGACACTGAAAATGACAAAATAGCGAAATTTTTTTTGTTTGGAAAAAACTTAAAAAATAGCCAATTGCCGAAATTTCGCCCCTAAAAATTACCCTGGCTAGGCAGGTTCATTGGGTGGTTGCAAAACATGTGCTATGGTAATTGAAGAGCACAATGCACTTTGGTTTAAGGCGTATG
The DNA here is from genome assembly GCA_001517045.1 of Pseudotsuga menziesii. Taxonomy (NCBI): domain Eukaryota; kingdom Viridiplantae; phylum Streptophyta; class Pinopsida; order Pinales; family Pinaceae; genus Pseudotsuga; species Pseudotsuga menziesii. Next base: position 55,713 of record LPNX010788682.1, on the reverse strand, counting down.
TTGGTGATGGAGAGCTGGTGTTGCAAGTAGTGATAGTGAGAGGAGTAGTTTAGGGTGATTCTTTAGTTTGGGTTTAGGCATGGTTTGTTTGTTTAGCAGGATGCATCCTTCGATGGCACTTAGCTCAGCAGAGGCAAAGTACATAGCATCTAGCTTTGCTAGTCATGAAGTCATCTGGCTTCACTGGTTATTAATAAAGTCAACAGATCAAATTTTGGACGCTACTGTGATTTGCTGTGACAATCAAAGTTTTATCAAACTCTCAGAGATTTTAGTGTCTCATGCCGGTCCAAGCATATTGAGTTCAGGTACCATTTCATCAGAGATAGGGTCCAGAGGGGAGCAGTGGTTCTTTAGTACATTCCTATAGCTGAGTTGGTTGCAGATATCTTTACCTAGCCCTTGGCAAAGGGAAAGTTTGAGTTGTTGAGGGAGAGGTTTGGTGTGGTGGAGAACACTTTCCTTGCTAAGAGGGAGTGATGGTTTTACCTGTGTGTAACTCGGACTATATTCTAGTTATGCACATTTCTTTTTCTGGCAGAGTAGATAACAACAACACACATCTGTTCCATACAACCCTCCTACTCCAGTTCTGTACAGTAGTAATGAAAGTGCAGGGGCATTTATGGGGGAGAGATATACAGGGGTTGCATGCATGCCAAATGTATGCATGGACTACAAAATATGGAAATGAACTACTAAAAATGGTTTATGTTATTTATTTATATTGTAATCTTTAGGCCACAGTATATGAGTATATAAACTTTAATGTGTAAGTTTTAAAGGTCATATGTTTTAACATATAAAGTAACTTTAGTATATATATACTATATAGTTTTGAAGTTTATAAATTTATGCTTTATATTAAATTCTTCAAAATATATTTTATAATCCTATTTATACAGTACACGGTAACATTGAGGATTAACGTATCATCACTTATATATATATTTATGAACTCATGGACTACAGTAATGGCGACATCGAGTACTAGCATATTATCTAAATTATATATATATATTATAGTTTTAACATATATATATATATAGATATTAGTTTTAATATATATTTTCCAATAGGAAAATATCAGTCACGACAACGAGTACTAGCATATTATCTAAATTATATATATATATATATATATTATAGTTTTAACATATATATAGATATTAGTTTTAATATATATTTTCCAATAGGAAAATATCAGTCATTCTAAATAAAAGGATAGTGTTCCAGAAAAACTTTCATTAAACAAGAAACAGAGTCTTTTCTTCATCAAAATCTTGCCTTAGTGTCCGTCTCAACAAAATTACATCATCTTACACACATAGTTTTAATATATATATATATTAGTCACATAGTTTTAATATATATATATATATATTAGTTTTATATTTGTTTTTATTTTTAAAATTTTTATTTATATTATTAGTACCTGCTGTTTCCCTCCAGATTCTGTGTTTTCAAAAATTTGGGGAATCCATATTTGGATCTGGATCCGACTCTGAATCCTGGTAACCTAGCATTTTAAAACTTGAACATTACTTATATTAAATTTTTAAGGAGGTTATACATCGCATGAGAGTAGCTCTTCTTATATCGCAAGCTGCATCATTTGGCTCCTCTGTGATTACATGCAAGTATAAAGATGTTTTTTCTTTTCATGACGGATGAAATCAGAAACTAGAAGCAAAAATAAATATCTTGAGCTCTTATATTAGATATGATTATGATAAAAACAGGGTGACAAAGCACTTATATAAAAAATATGACTTGCAGCTCTTATTTGTCTTCTGTTTCTCTGCTGCTGGAATTCTCTTCGAAGGAGATCTTAATAGCAAGAGACTCCACCTTCATCTTTTAAATAGCAGTTTCCATGAGCTCCAATTTTGTGATAACTTTGCAGTGAAGACCACTGATGGATAATATGCCATGGAGTGGATCTCCTGAGTGCTCATTGAAAAGGTTATGTATAGCTCTTCCAATACTGGATTTAGACATTATATCAGCTTGCTTTAGAGATTATTGAGCGAAAAGTGAAAATTGTTGATGGTCTCAGAATGTCAATGAGAAAACAATTGTCATAATGGTCTGATTGACCTTGTAATTGTATCCGTTTTTAGGTTTTTCTGTTAGTGTTTTAAGTTTTAACCCTATGTTTAATCAGGCATCTTTTGTTAGAGGGGATTTTCATTTTGACTAGGAGCTAGTGAGATTTGCGGTTTTTGGAATACGATTATGAGATTTTGATTTTGATTGTAGTTGTTCATGTTGAGTCTTTTTGGTTGCAAATAAATTGGTTAATTACAAGAAAAAAACGTGTATGGTCATTATAAGATTCACGTTTATAATAAATCTTCAAAATATCTTTGTAGAAATGTTTTTATACTAGTGTTTTGATAGATCACGGAAACCATTTCTCTAAGACACCTACTAGCATTGGCACTTGTCTTTATAGGTTTCTATTACCCCATTGACAGTTTTTCGTGTGGACAAAATGACATACCGGTAGTTTTTCATTGTTGTTTGGGTACTTCTAGTATTTCTTTAATGAAGTGGTTATCATTGGTGATTCGGCATTTTCTAATTTTGTTCAATTTCTGCATTGGTAGAAAGAATGGAGTGAGATGATTTGAAACTACAAAGTGTTGACAGTGTGTTCAAGAAGGTGAAGGTTAGCAAGGTATGGTTCTCCATGATATTTTTCTTGCATTCCATAAGGTTGTAATTGTGATGAAAGAGTTGTAAATAGAACCTTGTTTTGATGTTAAGTTTCTATGACTGGCGTTCAAAGCAGAATGGTGGAAGCCAAAGATAGAATAACAGACCTCACTCTAGAAACACCACTTTGGTTTGGAATAAGAAACTTCTATCTACATTTCTATTTTCTGCATTAGACGATTAAAATATAAATTTTCTCAGGCTCATGCTGGCTGTACTCAAGCCGAGATAATTATGTGTAAAGTTAGTTGCTTTGCTTCTACAAGTGTTGTAAATGTGGCTGGGATGTACCTTCATTTTGAAAGCATAGACAGTAGACAAGTTATGCTTTAGAAATTTTTCAGTATAATGTTTTGGAGAAATCCAAGTCATGTCTGCAGTTAGAATTTCTATAGTATTGTACATTTTTTTATTTTTCCCCACTATTTAGGTTTTCTCAAAAATAAAATGGTTCTATTATAAGATTCAGTCAAGCTGCCATCGGCAGCAAAAACTGTCATGGGTATAGCTGGGGCAATGTTCCATTTGTAAATCTGATACAAACCTTCTCTTCTTGTGCCAGTTAAGAAGAGAAGGAATGACAGCATTCGACATTCCTATTGTGTTTTATAATTTATTATTATTAGAGAGTTACTAAAGACAATAATATGTACCGCAATAAACAAAACTAAGTTCTCCTTTTCAGATTTTGATCTGGCAGTGAATGGAGTATGCTCATTGCTCAGTACGATTCCACAACTTCTGCTCTTACACTTTTGTGTACTTTTTGTTGTTTTGGCCTATATAATTTCATGAAACTCATCAATGAGAGGTCCCATAGAAACACTAATCGCTTGAGCAAGTTAATATTGCATAATTTTCATGTTTACCCAATAAATTTGATATATATATATAGAAGGGGCGTCACCTCGTTTGCTCTGATTACGGAGCTAACTTGATGGGGACATCAAGTGAGGCCCTTATATAACAATGTATAGCCACTTGGGGATTTGACCCCGGGACCTTTTGCTCACAACTTACAATACTCAACCACTTGAGCTATCCCACCGGGCTATATATATATATATATATATATATGCATGCTCATTGCTCAATAGGCTACCACACCATCATCTCTTACACTTTTGTGTACTTTTTGTTGTTTTGGTCAATATAATTTCATGAAACTCATCAATGAGAGGTCCAATAGAAACACTAAGAGCTTGAGGAGGTTAATATTGCATGCTTTTCATGTTTTTCCAAGTAAATTTGCATTTTTAAATTTTTTTTACCGAGAATGGTTGAGTAGAATTTATATTAAAAAAGATAGGCTGAAAATTACAAAAGCAAAATCATGGACTGAATCCAAAAGGATTCAAAGGCCATAACGTCCTGTTCTTCGGTTTCAAAATGTATTTTATCTCGAAAGAGTCCAAGTCTGAAATGGCTATAAATTCTTACAAATTTCCTGAGGATGAGAATACAATAACTATACATATCAGAAATTTATTGCAGCTGTCCTAAATTCTGAATGGAACAATGTATTCTATTTCTTCTGAATCAAAGAACCCAGCAGCGTTCCGGATTGTTCCCATTGCAAATTATGAAGCCATAATTTAGTTGCACTCCCTTGTTCGCCATTTGATCAGCAAATTGATTATTTGTTCGGAGAATGTGGAGAAAATTGATAGCATTAAAATCACTGACAAAGCTATTGAAGATATGGTGCATCTTTGTGGAAGGGGTTTTATACTTCCTGATTAGTTTCCAAGCTTCTATGATGACCAGTAGCGAGTCTCCAAAAACTACTAATTCTTTGATTCCAAGCATGTTTGCAATTTCCATCCCTTTGAATAAAGCGAGCCATTCCACATAGTTGTTGGAGTTTTTCCCTTTTCCCAAGCATAATCTTTCAGTCTATTCCCCCTAGTGTCAAAACTTACCCCTCTTGCATCTGCCAACCCGGAGGTAAATTTGCATTATATATATAAAACTATTTTTCTTTATTTCGAGAAGTAATTTCCCTCGCATTCCCACTCTTGATTGTACTAAGTAAGTAAGCTGGTCTATGCATATATATATATCTTCTGGAGAGTAATTCCCCTCACCCTCCCATGCTTGATTGTTCTGAGTGAGGAAGCTGGTACTTTACCGGGCCCCCTGCATATTCTCTCCCCTTTCCCTGTGTTCCAGGATGGAGTGCAGTATTAACTGCCAGCCGGCTGGTAGCACTGTAGGATTCAGTGGGAATGGTTCCCGTGACCTCCCTGGAGCATTATGCCTTAGTGAAATGGGTTGAATGGACTGAGCTATCCCATGGGGTTTATATAGATAGGGCTTTGGAAAAAATGATGAGTTATCTATATAAGAGAAATTGATGCCCACCTGTAGGCATTTTTAACATGTATACTTGTTGGCCTCTTTTACAAAGTAGCTACTTAGTTGCAGATTGGCCCTATTGTTAGTAGGTTGGAAATTTGGAACATTTACGAACTGAGAGATTGGTTGAGCTAGATTAAATTGTCTTGTGGTTTTAAGTTACGATATGTGCTTTTCCATGGTCAACTTTCCACCATGTGTAGCTTATTTAATTTGTAATGTGATTTTTGTGAATTTTGCTTACAGTTGGGAACATTTCATAGTACTTTTCATGCTAAATGCGATTCTAGCTACTTTTCATTACATGGTATGGGTCTCGGAGGGTTTGAAATTTATTAGTGGTGCCTTGTCCCTTGTCTTTATCCAAATATTATGTCTTGGCAATTGATTTGCTAAAAATGTTTTTGAATCATTAGTGTTTTCCATATCGAGTTTTTCTTGATTCCTAGCTTCATCAAACTGAATGGAATTCTAGCTACTTGTCATTATACGGTAAGTGGTTTTGAAGGCTTGAAATTTATGAGTGGTGCTTTCTCCCTCATATTTTCTAAATACTCTCTTGGTGGTTGGTATGCTAACAATGATTCTAAATCATTAGTGTTTTCCAAATTAAGTTATGTTAATTCCTAGCTTCATTATAAAGCATGTATTGTAATTTGTGACCCCATGTAAAATATAGCATGCATGGTCTCTTATCCAAGTGAATTGTTGTTCGGGAATAGTTAGGTGCCTTTCTGGAAATCCTTAGCTCATACTTCCTGGGAATGTCTTCATATTACCGAGGCACCTCTTCAAAAACTGTTTGCTCATTGCTTGAGAACATATCCAATAAGTGTTTTAGAAGGAACAGGACAAATTTATGGAGAGATGAATTTTCTAGAGAGATTGTTTTACTTCTAGTTCTCAGTGAGCCTTTCAGAATGAATTCGTCTTAATATGAAAGGATTTTTCTCCGAAATTCATGCTCATAAACTGTTTTGATATTAGTACTGGTCAGCAAACGTGCTACCAGATTTGAGAAAACACTTGTTTTAAATAAATTATTGAATATTTTCTTGTTATGTAGGTGCTTGTTTGTTGAAAGTTAGTGTTAGGTTAGGGTTTGAGGCAAAAAATTAAAATTATGCTTTAATGAAGAAATTAAACCTCTAAACCAGTACTGGAAAAATAAAATTGTACAGTTGTAACAAGACAAGTTAAAACATAATTTTCATCTCTTTCAACTCTAACACTCCCAAATAATAAAGTTGAAAGCATACAAGGACAAGGACAAATAATAATATTAGTAGTAGATCTAACTCAAAGTACAAGGAAAACGAATAAGATAACTTACTAGGAGATTTGAAGTTTTTCTTATACTCATATATTTTTCAGATCAGATCTTGTCTAGATTAAGAGACAAGTCACTACAGGAGCAAAAAGACATACATGAAAGAAAATAAATTAAAGTACTGCAGGTTTAGTCAAGTATAGTAGTAGCAGTCAAGGTAACCCAATCAATAAGTATGGAAACTCCAATTAAATAGCAGCAGACCAGGTAAAGATGACAGTCCACACACAAACAGAACTCAGTTAGCAGCCCATACAAAGAACATGGTTTTCTCAGACCTCAAACAAGGCCCAGTACACTCAAATAGTGCAGCAGAGGTCTAGGGCCACTCAAACAGGTTCACTGCTACTTCTAGTAGCCTCAAAGAGTCAAACCATTCACAGTATGTTCCAACAAATACACAATCCACAAAATATGCTCATCAAAGATCACTGCAGCCCTAGAGAGGTTGATCAAAAGGTCACGGTAGCCCTACATGAGCTGAGGAAAAGACACGGCCTGCTCTAGCAGGCTGGGAGGTGGTCACCGCAGGTCTGTAGAGGTTGAACAAAGGACACAGAAGCCCTACAAAGGCTGAATAAACAAATCATTGCAGCCCTAGCAGGATGAACTCAACCACGACAGCCTTAGTAGGTTGAGAAGGGATCATGGCATGCACTAGTAGGTTGAGATGAGGGTTACGACATGCACTAGCAAAAATTAGCAGACCAAGAGATCACGACCCAGCCGAAGACAAGCTCACAACACTCCAAGGAGGATAAACCGTTGGACACAATGGCCACACTAAGAGGGGGGTGAATCAGTGTAAGAGCAATTTAAACTTTTTCACCTTCAATTAATCAATTAGAGTTTATCAAACATTATATTATCAACTACATCATTAACTTAAATTAGCCATGAGTCATAAGCACAATAATTATATCAAAGAGAGACACACCAATATATGTAATGTGAGATTTATTTATGGTAATGGAAGACTTCAATCTTCGCGATTACAACCAACACCTACTGATGAAAAGAGCATCAAACTTTGTAACCGAACCTGACCTGGTTTTCTTAGCTCCAACTAAGAAAGGGTTGAGAAGTCCAATCCTCAAGTGCAAGACTCAGCTTGCAAGGTTGATGCCAATCTTTGATTGTCATCAATTTGTTGCACATCAACCTCTGCTCAAGAAGCCTCATCAATCAACATGTCAAATCTGCTGCTGCCATGCCACTTGTCATCTCATCATCATGTCTTTTGCTGTAGATGTATCACTCCCATATCAACACTGTCATATCTTTTCGTCATCAAGATGTTTGCTCATACAAGAGACTCTTCTGCCACTCAATCAACAACTGCTCTTTTTGCAAGGATTTGCTCAAAGAACTAGCTCAAGAATAACATCATCCCAACACAACAAGAAATCTGCCCATACACTGTTCATGTACATCATTGTACACTTCATCCTACACAATCACTAATCTGCTCTCACTGATCATCAAGTATGCATCATCAAGGTGTATCATCAAGTATGCATCATCATGGTGTATAAGTCATCATCATAGAGTATACATCATAGTATCAAGGTATGCAACATCATCATAGGGTATGCATCATTAGAGGGTATGCATTATCATATCATAGTGTATGGGGATGCATCATTATAACACCGTCAATGTTTATGTCAGAATGTCTTCAAGGATAAGTCACTCATTTAGAGTTTGATGTTCATACCAAAATCACCTGCCTTGTCACATTACCATGTCATCAACTTGTCTATCGTGTCACTGTACATCATATTATTGCAGACCAAGTGATGCTGGTATAATCACCTCATTATCTAGACTTCTAGAAGGTTCGCTGCCACAGTTGACTGTCCAAATTAGAGAGATAAAACATCATCATATCATTATGGTGTATACAATGATCTTACCTTATACAATCAGAGCATGCCAAGATCTCTGTGTATGTCTGCTGTATAAGACCTTCAAAACAAACTTAGGACTGTTTAACCTTCAAGAAATCACTGTTGAGTGCTTGGTTCCATCATCATATCGAAGGCAACAGTAAGCACACCTCAGACCACTGTTAAGTACACAAAATTCGGACTGTACTAGCACATGAATTCATGTTGTTTTAAGCATGGGTCTGTGTTTCCACCTTGGATCTTTGCTGCTGCAAATTCAGACTTTTTTTCTTTACCAAAAATTTGGGACTGTGCATGGAGTTTAGGAAGAATCCTAAACCCTGTCAAAAGTTTGAACTGCTGTGACCACTTGCAAGTTGTGTCAAACTTGGGACTGTGGAATGTGTGGAAAAGCCTTCAACACCAGTCACAAACTTGGATCACTTCAAACTGTGTATTGTAATTGCTGTTCATATGTCAAGAGTCTGCTCCCACCGAGTTTTCCCAGTCTCCACGAAATCATCCCAGACCACTCTACCTCAGTCCACTTCATTGTTCCTTAGTCCACTTCATTGTTTATATCTTTCTTGAGTGGAAAATGACTTGTATTTATACCTTTTTGATGTTGTCCACATACTCAAATTAGGGCAGACTTGTAGGGATTGTTTTTATTATTTTGTATTCTTATTTTCTCATAAAACCAATTTAAAAAGGTCAACCTTATTATTTAGTATTTTTATTTTTGTTTTTGTTGCACAAGTCTTTAATGGTCAACCTTAGGGTTTGTTGTAATCAACCACAAGTACTCAAAAGTAGGGGTGTTCTCCACATCATCATACAAGGGTATAACAAGTGTCCAAGTGCTATCATGCCACCATATATGTGGGTCCCATCATCTTCAATGGTCATCATGTCTTAGGGTTTGTTCTTCATCAAGCCATTAAGTGTCATGTCCCCAAAACCCAAAATGAAGGGTGCAAACCATCTTTAAGGGTTTCAATACCCCATGAACACACACAACATCTTCACCCCTCCTTCAAGGGTACAAATACCATCAAACCACCATTTGTGGGGGTGCCAAGTCTTTCTCATGCCCTAGGACCATCTCCAAGGGTTCTAAGATCCCATCAACCTACAAACGACCACATCATTTCCTACAAACGCTTCTTCACCATGACAACCACACAAGAAGACCTTCAAGGTCCATCATGCCATCAAGAATGTCTAAAAGCTCCTCCATATGTGTGGGTTCAAGACCCAAGCCACCACATGCAAGGGTGTGTTTCATCATGCCATCTAGCCACATCAAGTGCATGCAGTGGGCTCCAAGACCATACAAGAATTCCACCAAGGGAATCAAGGTCATCATCATCATAATAGTAGCAAGGATCATATATACAAGGGTTCCATGACCCTAATAAAAACATAAATGACCACAAAATGGGTCATTAATGTTTCTTCAATCCATCCAGGGCTTCTTCGTCATCCATAAGGGCTTCAACACCATCTCCAGGGTCTCCAGCATCATCACCAAGATCTTCATCAACATCAGCAGGGTCTTCAATATCATCAACAAGGTGGTGGCTCCAAGATCCAACCTTGTGGGTTCGAGGACCTTACAGGACTCCACAAGGTGCTTCAAAGCACAACTCATCTCTATAAGGGCTCCAAGGCACTTGATGTGAGGGTACTGGGATTATCCATTCCTGTGCACTGCAAGAGGGACTTGGTGGCATCAATGACCACTTGTGGGGCCACTGCAAGTCCCATGTTGGCATCACTGACAATTCAATCAACATAAACAATGGTCATGGCCTGCTCAAACACATAGCAACAAGGTAGCGGAAGCCCTAGCAGGCTGAAGGAGATGTAGCAACTCAAAACCAGCGGTAAAACCCTTAGGATAGTCAAGCAACACCAAACCCTAGACGTTAAGCAAAGGAGCAACACCAAACCCTAAAGGAGCTACACCGAACCCTAGAGCAGTCATAGAAACATATCTCCAATTTTCTTTAGTTAAGACACACACACAAAATGGAGTTTAGAACTTTAATTTATAATCTTGACATGTCTTTTAGAAGGGTCTCCCAACTAACCCTAGCTTTTAAGAGATACCAAACATAAAATAAAATAAAGTTACGTCGACTTAGGATAGGGTGCCAAAGGTCAAGACATCATAACAATAAAAGTAAGTCATCATAACAGAAGGGTCAAGGTACCACACGAGGAGGGGGCATTAGCATAAGGACCATCAAGGGGTTCACACAAGACCACAAGTCAACAAGAGGGGTTGCAACAAAGTGGGAAGACAACTCCTTCACCCACAAGACCAAGGTGTACCATCAAGGTGGGAAAACTGTTGGCAATATGGTAATATAGGTTGGCATTGATGGAAAATAAGATAAGAGACATTGCTTATGATGACAAAGGAGATGACATGGCATGTATAATGATGTGGCATGGTTAGATGGCATGGATGATGATGTGGCATGGTTGAAAGTGATGACATGGCATGCATGCTAATATGGAATGGTTGATGAAGATGAAAATCCACCTAATGGTGCTTTAGTACCTTCATGATGTCATTATTGCATTTTGACCTAGTTATATAGAGATTTGTTAGTTTGGAGAAACTCTGAGAAATGGTCGAGTATTGGAAAACTGGTCCAAGTAGCCTTAAGAGAATGCCCGCCATAATTCATGGTTTGAGAAAAATAAACGCACCATCATACCAGGCTATAACTTGTTGAAGTGGATATCTACTCATGGTCTCAGTTTGCCTTAATCATTTTTGAGGTGAATGTTATAAGTCTTCCAAACTAGGGTTTCAAAATAAACTTTGAAGAAATTCTTGAAAATGATTAAGTGTTGGAAAACTGGTCCAGGTGGCCTTGGGGAAATGCCCTCCATACCTCATAGGTGTATGATAAAAATTATCTGAAACTATCATCCTATAGCTTGTTGAAGAGGCTATCTCACCATGTTCTCAGTTCTCCAAGAAAGTGGTGGATGACAGTTAGAGGTCTGCCAAAATAGGGTCTCAAACTGTTTTGCATCAGATTGAGCAAATTTTCCTTTGTGGCCTACACAAGCAAAGCTCTCAAATATATAAGTTTTCTTGTGTAGCCAGTTTGTGTACTTTAGAACAAATAGCCATTTGGAAATTGGGCTTATTTTGGCAGGTTAGATATAGCCCCTTGGCAAGGTGGTTGTGTTTTCAGTCTATCTGGCGCTTGTAAGTTGAGTGTACTGGTTTGTATAACCCTTTTGTAGTAAAAGGAATAGATTCTCTTTAAGGTGATGATAGGCATGAGAGTTCCAAGTGTTAAAGGATTATTTCAGTTTGATATCCTCTTCACTTTTTCAGAATTATTGTGCAATACTCATGATTATAGTGAAGGAACCAAAAGTGTCTAGTGCTTTATGGGCTTTCTAGGAACTCTTAGCTATATTGATTTACTGTTTTGGGTGGTTGGTTGCTAGCCATGGTTGCAAGTCATAGGGATTTTGAAGTCCTACAATGTTGCTTTTTATATAATGGATCTTGTCCAACAGTCCTAAACCTGTTTACTTATATAATGTTAGAGATCCTTAACAAGTATTTGTTTAATTATTTTGAATTTATTATGTGGTCCTCATGATTATAGGAAATAATGGAAAAAAAGAAGCTAGTATGGATAGGAGCTCTTTAGATTACTGACTTGCATTTAGGGGTTTGGTTTCCAGCCTTGTTTGTAAACTCCATAGTTTTACAGAGGTCAAGCAAGGATGATATTTTATGTCACGGGATTTGATTCTCAGTCCACAACTTGTTTGCTTATATTATGCTATGGTCCCTTAATATTAATTTATTTTTCATTTTTTTTCTGGGTTACAAATAGTGGATTGTCAGCTTGTTTAAAACTTTAGAACATATAGCCATTAGCAAGTTGGTAGAGGCTAGATAGTATCCCAAAGGCAGTCATGGAGCTTGTGTTGCCAGTGAATCTAAGGCTTTTAAGTTGAGGGTATGAGATTTTGTACAATCCTTTTGTTCTAAAAGGGATATTATTTTTCGTAAGGTGATGCTAGGCATAGGAGTTCCCGGTGCTAAAGTATTATTTCAATTTGATATCCACTTTCCTTTTCAGGAGTTTTATGGGATACTTGTGATTACAATAAAGTGACCACAAGATTCTAGTACTATTGAATTTTTAGCATTAACATGAAAACTTTTCAAATTTGCAGACTAACATAAACAAATGACAAGTGCAGTAAATAACATCAATCACATCAACACATTGGACACAAGATTTTTCACTGGGGAAACTTTTAAAGGACAAAAATCCCAAAAGCATTAATAATTCATCTCGTAAATGAGATGACTGAAATTTTTCAAAAAGTTCCACAAACCCCAACAGGGTTAAATCACAATTTCAGAAGATCAATTTTTTCAATTTCACAAAAAATGTCCAATTAGGGCTTTTTCCAAATTAGGGCTTGTGGCCCTAATTTCTCTCTCCTGCCCAACAATTTGCAAGCTGCCTGGAAATCAGTTGTCTACCTCAATCTGCTATGCCTGTACCTGTACTACCCGGCCGTACCTGTCAGCTGCCTGACCATACCTGTTTGCTGCTCGTTTGCTGTACGGCTATCCTGTCCGGTTTCCTTTTTTGCTTGGCTGCCCGGATATGCAGCTCTGCTGAGCAGCTATGTTGCTTCCCAAAGGGCAGACAACCTTGACTGGAGCCCCTTAGGGCTTTCCCGTGGGCTGCCAAGAGGGTCTGTGTAGACTCGACAGCTTGCACAGGCTCCGGGCTGCTACCCGAGACTCTCACGGGTCTTCCTGGGGCTGCCTGAGGGTTCGGTGCAGCTACAACACCCTCCCGGGTATACCCTACGAGCTGCCCGTGGGTCTGTAGCAGACCCTAAACCTCACGGGTTGTTGCCCGAGGGAAGAGAAGAGAGGGCAGAGCCCTCAAAGTGCTGCCCGAGAGAAGATGGGGGTAGCGCGTGGAGAGAGGGAGGGCTGCCCAAAAATCCAGTAGTTGCCCATGAGAGAAGATAGGCTGCCCGAGAAGATAGTTGTTGCCTGGATCTAAGAAAGAGGGTTAGGTAAAAACCCTATCCAAAGACTGAAGATGAACTTGCAGATGTAAAACCCTAGCTTAGGGTTTGTCTTCACATGAATGATGATGCCTTAGCTAGACTCATCCATGCTAGGGCATAATCATAAGAACCTTCTTCTTCAAAAACTGTAAGATCATCTGATGGAGCAGCTGTACCTGTGAGAGCAAGTGTGTGATAATGAAATGGAATGATCTTCTTTTATATCCTTTGAGTCACCTGTAAGTGGACCAAAATTAGAAATCTCAAAATAATAATATTTTATTCTTTTCTAATTTTGACTTTTGCCTTTAGTGGTACTCAAGGTCTTTTTGCACTTTCACTTTTACACCTTAGTGGTACTAAGGGTCTTCCAGTATTTTTGACTTTTTCTTTAGTCTTCTTTTAGCACCCCTGTGGTCATCACATGTGGTCAACGTGGTCTTTCATCACTACTCAACGTACATCATCATAAACTGAGAGAACTACTAATGCTTTTATCTCACATTCTGTGTGACACCAAGATCTGGTACTAAGGTGTCTTAACCAAGGGTAGCTAAGCCTTGGTGAAGATCACAAAGGCCATTGATTAAGGGTCAGAGTGTCACACATGCCTAGACCTGGTCTAGGGCTTATAGTGTCTTCCTGGTAACATACCAGGTGCCTCAGCCATAGGTTGCATAATTTGACACTAGGTCAAATACTTGGTAACAGACCAAGCGCCTCCATTCTCCAAGAGAATGGTCCTCAGCCCCGGGTTGAGTCTTGGTAACTGACTAGGTGCCTCCATTCAAAGGAATGGCTACTCAGAACTAGGCTAAGTCTACTGGTACTAGACCGGTCCACATCGTGGTCCCGGACTAGATATCTACCATTCAACAAAATGGTCACTCAACACAAGGTTGAGTCCCTCCAGTGCAGAGTTGGGTCCATATCATGGTTAAGGACCAGATATCATCATTCAACAAAACTATCACTCAACTTTAGGTTGAGTCCACATCGTGGTCCCGGACTAGGTGTCCCCATTCTCCTAAGAGAATGGCTCTCGATGTTGCTCAGAAAAATCACCACTCCTTCTCAGTGAGAGAGGCATTCTCTACCATGCCAAGCTAGTCATGAAAGTACACTAACTTTGATGCTGTCAGAGGCTTGGTCAAGATCTCTGCAATATGTTCATCTGTACGAATGTACTGCAACTTCAGAGCACATCTCTGCACTAGGTCTCTGATGAAATGATTCCTCATTTCAATGTGTTTCGATCTATCATGAAACATTAGGTTCTCTGAAAGCTTTATGCAACTCTGATTATTGTAATGGATGATCGTTGAGTCAAGATTTCCATAGAACATATCAGTTACAAGTTTTCTAAGCCAAACTGCTTCCTTGTAGGCATCATTTGCAGTGATATATTCTGCCTTAGCTGTACTTTGAGCTATATGGAACCCTGCTTCCTGCTGGACCAAGAGATCATTGCTGATCCCATACTAAAGCAGTAACCAGAGGTACTTTTTCGGTCTACTGCACTTCCAGCTCAATCTGAATCTGCATATCCAGATAACAATACTCCATTGTTGGAAGTATACCTGAGCCCATAAGTAATAGTACCACGCACATATCTGAGTACATGTTTAGCTGCTACCATGTGTATGTGCTTTGGATTGGACATGAACTGACTCAATGCATTCACTGTGTAACAGATGTCTGGTCTTGTATGCACGAGATACATCAGGAATCCAATAAGCTGTCTGTACAGAGTAGAGTCCACACTCTGTGAACTGGTGGCCGAGTCCCGCAACTTTTTCAAGTTGGTAGTCATGGGTATGCTCATGGACTTGTAGTCCTGCATCCCAAATCTCTGCAAGATATCCACTGCATACTTTCCTTGTGTCAGGAAGATCTCGCCTGACTTCTGCTAGATCTCTAAGCCAAGGAAGTAATGCATCAATCCGAGATCTTTCATCTCGAATTCAGAGGTAAGCTACCTCTTACACTGTTCATCGCCTGTAAGAAACAAGTCATATACATATAGAACAAGTATCAAGACATGATTATGAACAACCTTAAAGTACAAGTTAGAATCAACTGTACTTTTGGAAAACCCCAAGCTATGGAGAAATCTATCCATCCTGACATACCAGACTCTTGGAGCCTGTTTCAGTCCATACAAGGTTTTCTTCAGTTTACATACATGTGTCTTCTTCCCATGAGTCACAAAGCCTTCAGGTTGTTCAATATAGACTTCCTCCTTAATCTTGCCATTGAGGAAGGCAGTCTTTACATCCATCTGATGTAACTTCCATCCGAATACTGCAGCAAGTGAAATGATGGTTCTAATGGTAGTATACCTGGCAACAGGAGCAAATGTCTCATCATAGTCAATGCCTTCTTTTTGAGTGAGGCCATGAGCTACGAATCTGGCTTTATACTTCTCCACACTGCCATTTGCAACATGCTTGATTTTATAAAGCCATCTAGAAGTCACTACTGACTTTCCTGTTGGTCTAGGAACAACTTCCCACACATCATTCTTCATGATTGAACTGTACTCTTCAATCATGGCATCAACCCCTACCTGTTTACTTGCTGCTTCTTCATATGAGGAAGGTTCTGCACTGATAAGCTGGCTCATAAGACCCGAGTACTTCTGTGGTCTTATGCTTTCTCTGAAAGTCCTGGGAGGAGCTTTATGCTTCTCTCCTTCTTGCACCATCTCTCGGTACCAAGCAGGTCTCCTTTTGGAAGGAGGAACTTCAAGCCGTTCTTCTAGTGGACTTTTAGTGTTCTCAAGTGCATCTGGAATTTGATCCTCAAATTCCTCTTCTTCCCTCTGAATTTCTGAATCTGGAAACTCATGTGGAGGAACTTCATCTTCCATTGAAAGCACTAGTGTTTTACGAAACACAACTTCCTCATGAAAGATCACATCTCTGTTGACTTCAATGTACCTCTGTCCAAGTACATAGACACGATAAGCCTTCGAGCAATCACTGTACTCGACAAATATACCTTTCTTACCAGAGGGCTCAAGCTTGGCCCTCTTTTCCTTTGGCACATGAACGTACATCGGAGTGCCAAATATCCTCATGTGGTCAACTATAGGTTTCTTCTTAGTGAAGACTTCTTGTGGAGTCTTCTTCCCCAAGATAGCATGAGGGCTTCTGTTGTGGATGTACACAACAGTTCCTGTAGCTTCTGCCCACAAAGATAAAGGAAGATCCAGATTGGTGAGCAAATAGTTGCATATATCGGCGATATATCGCGAGTTAATGAACCCGGTGATATATCAGCCCTAATTTATCGCGATATTTTCCGACACATTAAAAAAATCGCGATATTTGAATATATCGCGATATATTCCGATATTATCGCGAGTCAACGGAATATATCGGCCTGTTCGGCAAAAAATTAAAAAACTCGTCGATAAGAGTCCGCGGCCGGGTTTTTTCAATTCATTTGGACGTTTTGGCTTGGAGGAAGTGGAGCTCTGGCGATTTGGGCGATCTTGGGCGATTTTATACAAGAGAGGAAGGGGGCAATCAAGTTTCCATAGCATTTAATCAGGTATGTATTCTTAACTTTAAACTTTCATTATTTTTTATTTTGATTGAGATTTGTTGGTTAACGT
>LPNX010788682.1:0-38276 GCA_001517045.1 Pseudotsuga menziesii | reverse complement strand
AGGGGGCCTTCCTATAATGATTTGAGAGGGAGACTCCTTGATGAGGAGAAGGTTGATTGCACCCGGAGATTAGATGAGCTCAAATAGTCATGGGCGGTCACCGGTCGCACTATTATGTCGGATGGATGGACTGATGGGAAGGGCAGATCCCTTATCAATTTCTTGGTCAATTGTCCCAGGGGGACATTTTTTATCAAATCTGTCGATGCATCTCCCTATGTTAAAGATGCACACTTATTATGTGATTTGTTGGATAAGTTTATCCAAGAGATAGGGCCACAATATGTTGTCCAAGTCATTACGGACAACGCTGCCAGTTATGTTGCTGCTGGGAGGATGCTTATGGAGAGGTATGCGAGCTTGTATTGGACTCCTTGTGCTGCCCATTGCATTGATTTGATGCTAGAGGACATGGGAAAACTTCCTTGGATCAAAGAAGTCATTGATTCAGCTCAGAATGTGACAATATATATATATAATCATACATATGTTCTTTCACTTATGAGACGCTTCACAGGAAACAAGGAGTTGATGCGGCCTGCAATCACACGATTCGCCACTTCCTTCATTTCTCTTCAATCTATGCATAAAGTTATGATGGAGTTGCAGCGGATGTTTTTTTTCTGATGAGTGGGCATCTTGTGTCTATAGCACCAAACAAGATGGGCAAGCCATTGCTCGAATGGTGCAATTTGATTTGGATTTTTGGGCACGATTGGAGGAGGTATGTGCCATTAGTGAACCTTTGGTAAAGGTTCTTCGTTTGGTTGATGGTGAAAAGCCCACAATGGGCTACTTGTATGAGGCCATGGATAGGGCCAAGGAAGCTATCCATTGCTACTATGAGGACAAGGGGGGGGTGGGACTCACAAGACGAGCTGAACTATGGAGTGTGAACGATGAACGATGGAATAATACTCTCCATCGTCCCATTCATGCAGCAGGGCTCTACCTCAACCCTGCTTTCTCTTATGCATGTGGCTTTCAGTTTGATGCTGAGGTCATGGATGGCTTTCTCCAGTGTGTTCAGAGGATGGTGTTAACTCCCTTTGAGCGAGCAGAGATTTCTAGACAGATGGAGATCTATAGGATGTCAGGTGGCACTTTTGGCTATGACATGGCTGTCCAGGATAGAACCACAAGGATGCCAGGTACAATTTGTTTAAAACTTTCAAATTTTGATCTCTTAGACTCTTAATTAATTACCCTTTCATTTCTATGTTTTTTACTTGGTAAATATTTAATACATTGTAATTTGTAATTTGAATTTTGTCTTACCGTTTACCTTCCTTGTTTTCTTTGTAGATGTGTGGTGGACTAACTATGGTCGCAGAGTCCCGGAGTTGCAAAGACTTGCCATTAGAGTGCTAAGTCAAACTTGCAGTGCATTAAGGTGTGAGCGCAATTGGAGTGTCTTTGAGAAGATACACTCCAAGAAGCGCAGAAGGTTAGAATTTTCAATTTAGAAATGTTAAAGTTTAAACTTAAATTTATAATCTTTGCTTCTTTATAATTTTATTAATTTTAAATATAATTTATTACAATTTTGAATTTGAATTTATCATCATTTATGACCCCCTAACTATGGATCTCATACTAATGCAGGTTACTTTCTCAGCGCCTTAATGACATGGTTTATGTCTACTACAATCTAAGGTTGCAAGTGAAACAAATTGACAAAGTGCCCAATCCAGATGACATTGACACTACCAGCAAATGGAGGGTGGAGAGGGAGGATCCTGTGATGGACGAGGCACCTGAATGGTTGGAGGAAGAGGGGGATGATGATGCAGATCCGTCAGAGGAGGAGGGGGAAGAGGAGGATGCTGATGTTCCACTTCCAGAGGATGACTATGCCTATGACTATGAGGACATTGAGGAGGAGGTTGATATTCATTTGCAGCGTCGACCAGCTCCAGGTGGCCCACCACCTCCACAGAGTCATACAGTTGGGACTGGGAGGAGAGTGAGACAGCTCACATTCACCTCCCCCTCATCCACAGCATCTACTCGAGCAGTTGGAGGTTCTAGTTCCACCCCAGGCTCATCTGGACCACCTCCACGACCACCGGCACCTACTGCTTCTAGAGGAAGAGTGGTGCCACAGCCAGTGCCCTTGACCCGTAAAAGAGGTAGATTGATTAGAGGATCATCCTCAGGGAGTCGATGACTTGATTCCTATTTTTATCATTGTACTATACTATCATACTATGTTGGTGTCCTATGTCTAGACTCTATACACTATGATTTTACATGCCTCATGAGTCATGACTCATGATGATTCATCTCTTGAGAGACATTTATTTTGATCATTTGATGTGATGTTCTATCATTCCATCAAGAACATATTTCAGTATTTTCAGTTTATAGTCGATATATGATCATGATCCACCATTTGACATATTATGCATTTTATATATGAGTTGTATTTTAATATTTATGTGGAAATGTGTTTATTTGATGTTGTTGTTGCTTTAGATGTTTAAAAAAATTGAAAAAAAATGTTTATTTTTGTATTTTTTAATGAGAAACGACATTTGCCAATATTTTCGCCGTTGCTGCCGATAAGTTTCATTCCGGACCCCCGGCGATATATTCGCCGACACGATATATGTAATTATGGTGAGCATAGCTTTAGCAGCTTCACAGATCGTTCTATTCTTCCTTTTTGCAAACCCAATCTGTACTGTTAGCTCTTTCTTGATTCCTGCTTCTCGGCTAAAATCATCAAACTCATTAGATTCATACTCATCCCCGTTGTTTGATCTCAAGATACGGATGTGTCTGCCAGTGTGATTTTCAATCAATGCCTTACACTCTTTGAACCTGTCAAAAGTTTCACACTTGGCCTTGAGGAAGTAAATCCACGACTTTCGAGAGTGATCATCAATGAACAAGACATAATATAAACACCCACTTAAAGAGGGTGAAGACATAGATCCACAAATGTCAGAATGAATCAAATCCAAAATTCCTTTAGATCTACTCTTGCTTCTGGAAAATGATTTCTTAGTGTTCTTACCTAGAGCACATCCTTTGCAGATTCCATCATGTTTTGGAGATACTTCTGGCATACCTGTGACCATCTTTTGCAATCCTGGGACAACTGTGTAGTGAAGGTGTCCAAACCTTCTATGCCATAGTTCACATGGGTCAACTGTTGTCGATGTATTTGTAACTTCAGAATGTATTCACTTGTATATCTTATGTATTGTATTTCATTGTACCCCGATGTTCCTATCGGGAGAATCATTAATGTAATCAAGTCATGTAAAGTCATAGAGGTTATCCCTCCTTTGTTGATCAGGGGGCAAAGTCCCCACAGTTGAGGGGCACTAGGGTTATTAGACTCTTCTAGTGAAGTTGGCCCTGGTAAGTAATTGTCAAGTCGAAAACTAGTATAAATAGAGAGTGAGCCTCTCTATTTGTAACACACACTCACTCAACTGTAGCGCATGAGTGAGAGAAGAGGAGCTCGCACAAGTGAGAGAGAGAACAATTGTCGGAGATCATCTTTCTATCTTTGGGTTTTACTTTTTCCATTGGTGCTCATTCTATCTCTGAGGAAGTTGCGAGGTTTTCTCCTTTATGGTTTCCCCAAAGAAAACTCTATCTCTTGTCTCTTGTGATTATTGTTGTGCATGTTATTCTCTCAGATAAGATCCTTAGATATTGCTTAAATCATAAAAATCTAACAACTGTGTGATGTACCAGAGCATGAGTGAAATCTTTGGAGGCCTTGTAAAGGTCTCTCTCTCAAACCCCAATCTGTACAACTGAGCTTAAATTTTCGTCCTTTGCCCATAGAAGGACTTTCTTGTCCATGAAGAGGACTTTGTAGCCCTTGTCCTCTAAGCTAGCAACATATAGAAGATTCCTTTTCAAACCAGGAACATAAAGAACATCATCAATATGAAGAATCGTACCTGAGTCAAGTTGAAGTGAAGTTGAGCCAACTCCTTCAATCTTGTAAGTGGAGTCATCTCCAAGTTCCACCTAAGTGGTGAACTTCTTCTTTTTGTAACTGGTGAGAGCTCCACGGTTACCTGTCATGTGCCTGGAAGCACCACTATCCACCAACCAAGAGGTGGCACAATCTATGAAAGAACCAGTGAGAGCAGAAATCAGATAATACTCTCTTCTAGGTTCTTCGTCTTTGTTAGCCTTGGTTTTCTTCTTCTTTGGTTCTTCTTCTTCGTCTTCTGCTTTTGTAGCAGAGGCTTGGAACCTTCACTTGGGTTTCTTCTTATTTTTCCTGCAGTCCTTGGTAAAATGTCCAAACTTGTGGCAATTATAACATTCCACTTTTGACATGTCAGAGAACTTACCTTGGGGTTTCTTTCCCTTCTTTTGCTGAGGGAAAGGCTTCTTGAACTTCTTTGTCTTTGTTGTAAGTGCAAGGTTACCTTCCTTGGTTACCTTGCCCGAGGTCCTTCTCTCTTCTTCTATGCTATCATGTCAAATCCTTTCAAAGGTTGGCTCACGTCCACTGACAAATGCCATGAAGGTTTCCCAAGAGCTTCGGAGACCATCAACCACAGTTTGCACAAGGTCATCATCATCAACATCAGTACCAATAACAATAAGTTGATCTCTTACCCGTGCAATCTTTGTGAAGAAAGAATCGACCCCTTCATCCTTGTTCAGCTTCGAAGTTCGTAGCCTTTTCTTCAAGACTCTCTTCTGACTGGGAGCCTTCTTCTTGTAAATTTTCCTTTAATATTCAACTAGGGCTAAACAGTGCATGCAAAATATCAACTAATAACCACATATGAATATCTTTTACAGTATGCAGCGGAATATAAAGCTGAGAAATATAACACAACATCACATCACGATATTGACACTATTATTTTTGGGTATGGAAACCCCCGGAAAAACCCAAGATGGGAAAACCGATGTAGTAGTCAGATATAGATTTTATTATGAGAAAATATGGAACTTTTACAATCACTGCAAATTCACCCAAACCTGGCGAATGCAGTACCCAGCAGAATCACTGGGAAAATCCTAGCTAAGCCTCAATATCCTCCTGTGTGAGTGTACGACCCAACTGCACGAAGCTCGATGATCCTGTTGCTCGCTCCTTCGTCTTCTCAGCTAAATCCTCTGTCTAACTTTCTCTCCCTGTCTGTATCCTGTCTCTGTCGGAATACAAGTGTGTGTGTTCTCTCCACCAATTGATCTCTCTTTTATAACTTTAGGTAAAGTGAAAACCCTAATTTCACTTTCACTTTAACTAGTGGTAAAGCAAAAACCTTAATTTCACTTTCACTTTAACTAGTGGTTCACTAGAGTTAATTTAGATCACTTTAATTTATTTTTCAAAGTAAACTTAGGAAAAGTAAATTAGATACAACTGGTTTCCTAATTGAAGTCTTCTGCATTCAAGAACACATGCATGCATGAAGACCTTCCTTGTTGCTACTAGTTTAACACTCCCTCCCAACGAGGAAAGGATTCAGTAGCAACCCCAACTTATCCCTGAACTTCACAAAACTCTGTCTGCAAAGTGCCTTGGTGAAAATGTCTGCCACCTGCTCATCTGTCTGTATGTACTCCAACCGAATGGTTCCCTTCTGAACACAATCTCTCAAGAAGTGGTATCTGATGTCTATGTGTTTGCTTCGGTCATGGAACACTGGATTCTCAGATAGCCTGATGCCACTCTGATTGTCACAGTTAACTACTGTAGCCTCTAGCTCACACTTGAACAACCCTGCAAGTAACTTCCTCAGCCACATACCCTCACAAGCAGCCATGCTGGCTGCCATGTACTCAGCCTCTGCCGAGCTCAATGCAACTGACTTCTGCTTCCTGCTGAACCAAGAGACAACCCCTGATCCAATGTTGAAACAACAACCTGAAGTACTCTTCCTATCCTCTACACATCCTGCCCAGTCATCATCTGTGAAACCTGCTAACTGTACACTTCCTCTACGCTCATAAACCAATCCATACTCCACTGTACCTCTGATGTAGTGAAGTGTGTGCTTCGCAGCCGTCCAATACACTCTCCAAGGGTCCACCATGAATTGACTCAAAGAGTTGACTGCAAAACTGATGTCTGGTTGAGTGTTGACCAGATACATAAGCGATTCGATAAGTTGATGATACAAGGTAGGATCAAATCCGTCTGACCTTGATGCATCAATCTTCCTCCAGTTGGAAACTAGAGGTATGGCCATAGGTTTGCAGTCCTCCATCCTGAATCTCTTCAGGATCTCTACTGCATACTTCCCCTGTCCGATGAAGAAGCATCCATATCTTTGCCAAACCTCCAAGCCCAAAAGGTAATGCATCAACCCAAGGTCTTTCATCTCAAACTCTACTGCAAGGTTGGACTTACAGTCTCCAATCAGCCTCTCATCTTCTGTAAAAAAGAGATCATCCACATATAAGACCAGTATGAGAGGCACCTCATCTGTCAAGAAGTACAGGTTGTGGTTAGCCTCACTCCGCTAAAATCCCATCTCCTATAGATAGCTGTCAATCCTCGAGTACCATGCTCGAGGTGCCTTCTTGAGCTCGTAAAGAGCTCGATGCAGTCTGCATACATGCGTCTCCCCGTTCTTCACATCAAACCCCTCTGGCTGCTCAATATACATCTCCTCCTCTATCACTCCGTTGAGGAAGGCAGTCTTGACGTCCATCTGATGGACATGCCAACCCATCTCAGCTGCTAGTGAGATAATGGTCCGAATGGAAGAATACTTGGCAACAGGGGCGAAGGTCTCCTCATAGTCGATGCCTTCCTTCTGTGAAAACCCCTTTGCCACGAAGCGTGCCTTGTACTTCTCCACGCTTTCGTCTGCTGCATGATTCACCTTGTAGATCCATTTGGATCCCACCACCTTTTCCCCTTATGGCCTCGACACAACCTCCCATACCTGGTTTTTCATAATGGAGTCATACTCCTCAACCATAGTTTCTTGCCACACATCATGTTGTGCAGCCTCCTCGAAGCTGGAAGGTTCAGAGTTAATCAACTTTGTCATCAGTGCCATATAACTAAGCCTCTCTGGTGGTACACTCCGTCTAAAAGATGTCTGTGGAGGATTTACTTGCTTGGAATCCTACACTGTGGATCTAAACCACTTAGGCCTTGGCCTAGTGTCAACCTGCCGCGGCTGCTAGATATCCGTCTCTTGTTGCAGCTCATCCTTCAAGCCAATGACTGAAGGATCATGTCCACTTGACTCCCTTTGACCACCAGAACCTGTGCTCTGTGTTTGTACCTATACCTATACATCTAGCTCTTCCAACTTGACTCTCGACTCCTGTGTTGACTACTGCTCTGCTAGTAAGTCCAGAGATCTCCGCAAGGCACTGTCCTCATCGAACTAGACATCCTTGCTCACAATGATCCTCCTGCGAGCAAGAATGTAAACTCTATATGCCTTCGAAATCTCGATGTAACCAACAACTAACCCCTTCTCTCCAGAAGGGTCCAGCTTCTTCCTATTGTCAGCATGATCATGACAATAGCAGACACTGCCGAATATGCGAATGTGGCTCACATCTGGGCTAGTGCCTGTGAAGACCTCCTTTGGTGTCTCCCTCCCCAAGGCTGTGTGGGGACACATGTTCTGAATGTATACTGCAGTCCTGTATGCCTCGACCCAGAGGAATAGTGGTAATCCCTGATCAAATAGCATGGCCTTGGCTGCTCCAACCATAGTCCTGTTCTTCCGCTATGCAACTCCATTCTGCTGTGGGGTATGGGGCACAATGTGCTCCTTCTTGATCCCCTCAGCCGAACAATACTCCATGAACTCATTGGAAGTGTACTCACCCCTGTTGTCTGTTCTCAACACTCGAATCTTCTTTAATGTTTGGTTCTCCACAATAGTCTTGAACTTTCGGAACCTCTCAAAGACCTTTGACTTGGCCTTCAGGAAATAGATCCAGGTTTTCCTGGAATAGTCATCGATGAAGGTTACGCAGTAACTGTAACCACTGAACGAATGGACACTCATAGGTCCGCATACATCCGAATGTACCAAGTCCAACGGCTCCTTAGACTTGTGCTCACTCTATGGGAAAGGCTTCTTGATGTTCTTCCCCAAAGAACAACCCTTGCAGTGGTTATGCTTTTCCTCTTGTACTTGATGAACTCCAATGATTGCCTGCCTCAAATGCTTCAGTGCTCCATGGTGTAAGTGTGCCATCCTCCTATGCCACAACTCACCCTGACTGCTGCTGCTCCTGCTGACTAGAGCCTTTGCAGAAACAAAGTGTAATCTGTACACTTTCCCGCTCCTTATGCCAATCACTCGATCCAAGCTTCTATCTGACCCCTTGGGCCTGATATACACTCTATGGTCACGGAATTTCACTTGATATCCCTTGTCCTCCAGAGTGGAGACTGATATAAGGTTCTTGGTCAGTCTTGGAACATATAACACATCAGCAAATTTGAGGAGTTTGCCAGACTCCCTCTCAAATGAAACAGTGCCAACGGGCCCTGCGCTTGATACCGTGCATCATCACCCAGCTCAACGTGGATCCCTATTCCACCCTCCTGCAAGTCTTTGAAGAATCTCTTCTGTCCAGTCATGTGACTAGATGCTCCACTGTCAATGTACCATATGCTACTCCCTGTGGTGCTTGCCATGCAAGCTATCAAGCAAAACTCTTCATCAAAGTTCTTGTTGAACTCATCCATCTTTGCAGATCCAACCATCTGAGTGTTACTCTTCTTCTTCTTGTCTGGGAACTGGGAGGCAAAGTGTCCCTGCTTGTGGCAGATAAAACACTTTACCTTTGATACGTCAAGGTTCTTTTTACCATCCTTCTTCCTCTTTGCCTTCCCCTTGCTCTTCCCTGTAAGGGCTAGAGCCTCCTCATCCACAATCTGTGGGGCACTGCTGGATGACCCTGATCCTTGACCCATACGGGTCTCCTCCTACACAAAGTCATCCCATAGTCTCTGCCAATCAGGGAGCTTCTCCCTAGCCATAACACCTTTGACAAAGGTGTCCCATTGCTTAGAGAAGCCATTGAGGGCTATCTGAACTAGCTCCTCCTCATCAGTCTTAGAGCCAACAACTCCAAGCTCATCCCTGATCTGTGTGAGCCTCGTGAGATAAGGCACCACTCTTTTTCCCTTGGTCATCTTGGTGTTGCGCATCTTCTCTTGCAACACCATCCTTCGGTTCTCGTTCTAGCTCTGGTACAGACTTTCCAAAGCCTTCCACATCTCCAATGTAGTCTTCTTACCAGAAAGGTGAGGGACTATATGGTCCTTCACTCCTTCCATGATAATCAACATGGCTTTGGAATCAATCTTCTTGCAGGCTATCAGATCTGTCGGATCTGTGGGTGCATCTTTTGTGGAGTCAATGTGCTCCTCAGCATCACTGATGTGCAAGATCCTTGTGATCCTCTCTTTCCATGTAGGAAAGTTCTGAGCACCCTGGAGTCTATCCTCAACTCTGAACTGCATGGCCATAGTGAAGTGTACTTGTCAAACCCTAGATCTGGAAGTCTAGGGTTGTGTCTTCCTATAGATCTGCCCCTAATCTATCACTGCTGCTGCAAATCTCTTAGCTTTAGCTCACCAGAGCTCTGAAACCATGTAATTTTTCCTTTAATATTCAACTAGGGATAAATAGTGCATGCAAAATATCAATTGATAACCACACATGAATATCTTTTACAATATGCAGCAGAATATAAAATTGAGAAATAAATCACAACATCACATCACGATATTGATACTATTATTTTGGGTATGGAAACCCCGGAAAAACCCAAGATGGGAAAACCGGTGCAACAGCTAGATATAGATTTTATTATGAGAAAATATGGAACTTTTACAATCACTGCAAATTCACCCAAACCTGGCGAATGCAGTAACCGACAGAATCTTTGGGAAAGTCCCAGCTAAACCTCAACACCCTCCTGTGTGAGTGTACGACCCAACTGTATGAAGCTCGATGATCCTACTGCTCGCTCCTCCGTCTTCTCAGCTAAATCCTCTGTTTGACATTCTCTCCCTGTCTGTATCTTGTCTCTGTCGAAATACAAGTGTGTGTGTTTTCTCCACCAATTGGTCTCTCTTTTATAACTTTAGGTAAAGCAAAAACCCTCATTTCACTTTCACTTTAACTAGTGGTAAAACAAAAACGTTAATTTCACTTACACTTTAACTAGTGGTTCACTAAAGTTAATTTAGATCACTTTAATTTGTTTTCCAACATTAGAAGTTGGCTCTTCACTAACATTAAACACAATGTCATCCAAGTCATTCTCTTCTAGAATAACTGTCAACCTAGCCTTCCAGGAGTTGTAGTTGGCTGAACCTTGTAGCTTCTCTTCCGGTCTGAAGATATTGACGGCCATCTCTGCCACTTAACCAAATGTTAAGTCTGAAAAACTTATCCCAAGGTCTAGGAAGACAACAACAATGTCTTTTTACTGTGTCTTCACATGCTAAGCTCTGATACCATGTTGAAATTTTAGCATTAGCATAAAAGCTTTTAAAATTTGCAGACTAACATAAACAAATGACAAGTGCAGTAAATAACATCAATTCATCTGTTGTCCGCCTAATGCACACCAGCAACAAAAATCTAATAAACGTAGTCTCCTCACTTGAGAAAGTGGGAGAGGTGTGGCCTTGGGGGCAAGCACAGAGTTAGGTACTGTCACCTACTCCTAGCTCCTCCGTTTAGGCTAACTCCTAACGAAGCCAAGGGGGGTTGTCCCTAACAAAGAGTTTCTATGGCTCAATGTTTTAAATGTTTTTTGGTGATTGCGGATGCGGATGGGTGTTGTTTAGGAATTTTTTGATGGGGAGATCACAGATTTAAGAATAAAATAATACAAAGATATGCTTGCAATGTATTAAATAAAACACAACACTGATTAAATTAAGCAAAATCATCCATAATGAAATAATATTTGAACAATTACACTTCAGATATAAAAATAGAATAATCACAAGACCAGTGTCCTTATCCAATGGGAAACGGAGTCAAGAATTGCGATGCTGGGATGTTAGATACAAGAGTTCAGTGTTTTTGAGATCATTTTGCAAGTGCTATTTGTAAATTTTAGCAATTTTTAGTGATCTTTGATTATTATGGTTGAGAGAACAAGGTATCAAAGTCCAACCGGAAAAGTATTCTAAGTCGTTTTGTTCGAGATTTATCGGCCCGTCCAGTATCCTGGGTTAAGTGTTTGGAGAAATTAACCAGCAAGCCGGGAAACTTAGACAACGGGGGGTTCCGACGGCCTTACTAAGAACAACTCAAATGCTTTTGACAACGCCGGTGCGTTAGTTGTGGAGGTGAAGATTTTATTATGTTATCACTTGCAAGATTAACAAATTTGATCATCGTTCTGAGTACGAGTCCAACTTTTCAGGGTCGGTAAAGCATACTAAGTGAGGAATAGCAACGAAGTAATTTTTTATGTGGGGAAATGTGAGTTGGAATGATTTTATTATTATGAGCACACAGTTCAACTCTCTGACAGAGAGTGCTCTTGACTTTGTCTTATGACAAGTTCAAGAGACTTTAATTAATCTATATGCTTGATGCAAGGATAATGCAGCGGGAACGCTCTCCGACAGAGAGTGCTTTTGACTTGGGTTATTGCAAGTTCAAGAGACTTGGTTCTTTTAATAAGACAATCAACTTGTAAATTGAAACCACATGATAGCTCAACAAATTGTAAAATAACAAAATAATGACAGAGCATAATGAAACTAAGCTACTAGCATAAATAAACTAAGCTAAGAGGAAACAATCCACTCAAAGGACAATGCAAGACTTCCCCAAATGGGGGAAGTAGGGTGTGGGGGATTAAAGACCTCACTCACAAAACTTTTATTAAACTGTTACAATCTTTTTTGGATTTTCAACCTTTAAAAAAACAACTTGAAAAGTTAAAATAGAAGAAGCCTTAATGGCTTTTACAAAATGAGAGTGATGGTTCACAACTTCTTCTTGGTTTCTCCTTCAAGTTTTCTTGCTTCTTGTCCTTTATAGATTTCTTCTTTGATCACTTAAGGCACAACAAAGCTCATAGACCCGTTATTGTCAATCAAATCAAAGAAAGGGAGCAAGAAGAAGGCTGAAATGACTGAGGAAAAGAGGAAAAAAGAGGGAGCGAACAATAGTAAAGAAGCCTGCAAAAAAGTGAAGGAAGAGGCTGAAAACAACGGCGAAAGAGGGCAGCTAACGAAAATGATAGTTGGCTGCAACGAAAGTGAAAAATAGGGCAGCAAAAAAGGTGAAAAGAGAGGCAAACAAACAGTAAAAATGGGGTAGCGAACAGTAAGGAAAATGACTGAAAAACGGGGCAGTGAACAGAGAAGAGGAGGACAAGCCAAACAAGGTAAGAAATAAGAGGCTAGCAAGCAAGAAATCGAGAAGATCAAGGAGCAAACAAGAGAACTGGAAGATGGAAGTTCGTAGATCCAGGTAACCAAATGTGTTTTTTGAAACTTTGTTGATGGAGGGAAGGAGAAGCTTTGACAGCTATGTCTCTTTCTTGGATTGGGAAGTGTTTAGAAAGACCTGCAAGATGAAGGAGTTAGATGGAAAAAACAACTTGTTCATGAAGAAGAGCTTGATCTCAAGCTTGTTCTTCACCTCTAATGATCTTTGCAAAACCCTTACAAACAATATCAAATCCGAACAAAATACTCATAAACTAGATTGTTAGCCCTTCTAGAGTATATAATGAAGAATGATTTAATAATTGAAAAAGCAAGGTGAGAGAGATATCACTAAAGACAATGTGAATTCACAACTCAAATAACTTGTGCATGGACCTCCAAAGTCACAACTTTATTTCAACTTCAAACAAATATTACAATAATTTTGACAGAGTGTTCATGCCCAAAATCTCCATGAGAAACGAAGGAGGCAATGCCATCCTTTTATACAAAAAAAACTGATAAACCTACACCCTAAATCAAATCGGCAATAAGTAAGAACCAAGCTATGGCGAAATCCCATGATTTCATGAACTTAGAGCAATGATTTGAATCAAACTCCAACTTGAGGTAGGCGTGAGTGGGGAGGTGGCCTCCACCTTGGCAAGGTGCCCCCCACTCTCACATAGGAAGCTTCACCATCGAATATGAACTGGCCAAGTGCATACACATGAACCCAAAGATCTGCGTGAGATTTTTGCTGGAGATCGAGCCCTGAGTTGGAGTAATTGATAACTCGTGTGCATTGGGGGAGCCAAGCCCATGAGGTGGTCACGAATCAAGGTAATCGCCCCACCAAACCAAATTAGCGTGAGCTCCATCCCAATGCCGACGCTAATCTCCATCATTTGCGAGTGTACGGCTGATTGCCAGCGTGGACTCCAATTGACGTGGATTTTATTTTTGTGGTTGACTTGAATTGAAGGGGCTGAGCCGTGAGGTGGCACCAAAACAAAGAAGGCCCACCTCCAATCAGCGTGAGCTCCATCTACCTCCCTCCACATAAGCGTGGGTTTTCTTTCACGTGATCCTTACTTCACCTTCACGGTGATCTTTTCCTTGAATCAAAACGCATGCCTTGGAAACTTATGCCATGGTCCATACTTAATCACCACGCTAGCTTCTAACACCACTAAATATTCACGTGAGCTCCATCTACCTCCTTCACGTCACCATCTTTAAAACAATTCGTGGCTCTAAAATTTAAACCAAAGTTTTGTCATGCTAATACATTATGAAGTGGGTCACGTCACCATCTTTAAAACAATTCGTGGCTTTAAAATTTAAACCAAAGTTTTGTCATGCTAATACATTATGAAGTGGGTCGTAAGTTAATGGGGATCCATGCCAAGTCACCTTCCACTGATAAAATATTCAATTTTGACTTTTTGAATATTTGACTTTGGTGCATTCTATTCAATTTTAGTTTTTAAATGCTATTCTGGTGCTCAATTAGCCGATTGATGACTTTCGGGATGCTTCGGCTAGCCGACTAATGGTGAGAGTGACCCCTAGGGTGAAGACGATGCTCTGGGCTTGAAAATGAGCCCAACCATGCCGAAAACAGTTTTCGAATCACTCTTTTAATACAGTTTGAATTTTTCCATTTAAACCATTAAAAAATGGCTTAAAAAACAAGAAAAAATATTTTTCTTGAAATCCAACGAAACTCTAGGAGGACCTAGTACATGTTCACACGACTCAATCGGAATGCCTAGCATGACAAAAAAACACTGACACGAAGGCTCTAATAATCTCCCAAGGCCGAAACATTAAGACAACTATCCCAACGTTGAAGGAGTGAGTGAAAAACTCATAAATTATTGGTCGTTTGTTCAACAACCAATAATAACCAAGGGAAAAAACACTCTGGGCTAGTTGGCTTGATGCCCAAGTTCGGGAAGCCGAGCCTTTTATAAAAATTTAAATGCTAGGACATTTTTTAAATTTTCCCCAAGGGGGTATGAACATGTATTTTACAAAAGATAAAAAGTTCAGCAAAAAACTAGCTAACTCTGGAACACACTAAACTTCTGAACTCTGGAGATGAGCATTCATGATGCTCGATAACTGACAGCTCAATAGGAAGTTCAACTGTTGTACAAAATAGTTGGTAACATCTGGCTCCAACTGTGGGACGGGTACTCGCTTGATTTATTGATTAAAGAGAGTGCTCGAGAATCCAAGAATCTCTGGTACCTGCACGTAAACAGAAGTGTCTCAGTCCCATGTATATGATATTAAAAATATGCCATGATGAAGTACCAGAAAATGTTTTTTGCTTTTTCAAATCAAAGTGTAATGAAATAAAATCTTTTCTTTTTCAGCATATAAATGAAATATGATAAAATGCTAATATACAAAAGCTATGATACAACATTATGATACATCAAATATGGTAAAAAATAAAGTACATAAAAAAAACAATAAGGATGGGTTTAGAGAAGCCCTGGGATGACCTATGTGGCATTGCCCCAAGGTCAAAAGATTGAGATCATGGATAATATGAACATTGATGTTGTTGCATTGTTCCTCGTTCAACAAGGATTGGATGAGAGACTTTGCCCATGATTACTAGTGCAACCAGTGCAAAGAAATACTGGAAATGTTTGAGAAGAAAGTTTGATGTAAGGGGGGGCAACACCAGTCAACAACAAGCTGAGTTTTTGGATGTTGAAAACTTAGTAGAAAATTTTGAAATAGCAGTTGAATACGTGCAAGCCATTGGTGAATCTCACAGTGTTGATATACCAGTGGATATGAAACAAAATTTGAAGTTGATAAGAAAGATTTTGTTGAACAAGAGGTTCTACTCTGCAAAGCTTATGAAGATATTAAAGATTTATACAAGTTTCATAATGACATATTTGGTGTTGAAGCACATGTGACGAAAGAAACTTTAGCACATAATGTAACAATTCAGAAAGAAATTGAAATTGAAAAAGGACAATTAATGATAAAGCTAGGGAAGCTTAGCTGATTGAAATTGAGAAAGAAATGAAATTGATACTGAAAATGATGAATGGTGAAGAAGTCTTAATTTTAGCTTAGCGTAATGTAGAATACAATGCCATAGCTGTTGTTGAAGTAGTGAAATTATTATTATTTTCAATAGAAAAAAACATAAAATAATAGAAAAAAACATACTTTTGTTATTCATTACTGAATAAAAAAGTACAAGATTGTTAAAATACAGTCTTGAAATAATTAACTGTTCACTTTTCCTTCAAACCTGTCCCAATTATGAGAAATCAAGAAAAAGTTGATTCTTACATGCTTTCAAGATCATAACAAGATCCCATATTCCATACAGTAATATGCCAAACCCCAAACTTCAAAAACCTGAACATAAAAAGGTCCTAGGTCCTATCTAAGACTCATATAAAAAACTATATATCCCACAACTTCAAAACCTGAGAAAATCAGAGATAAACAAAGTTGATGGAACCATTATCAGTTTGTTAATTATCCAACAATTCTTCCCAAAGGAGAATTTCTTCCTTTCCTTCCAAAGCAGACTTTCAGGATAAAGAGGATTTATCAACCAGTTGATTCTATTCCCAATAAATATGTTGGAAAATGATATGACTGAAATTATTAAGATTAGAACGTATCACTGCTACACCAAGATAATAATGAAATCACTTTTAGACTATATTCACCTTGCACCCATTTGATAGTGACCATGGAATCTTCATAAACCTAAAGAGTCACAATACCAAAAATAGAAGCAACCTTGCACAAACACCAAAGAGCTAGCAGCTCCTCCTTCATGATGGAACCTGTTGCTACGTAGACCGTCCTTAGTTGCTCCATCAATATTTTTGAGGAGGGTTTTAACTAGGCCTCAACAAAGACACTGGAAGAATCTCTTGGAAGCCAAGTTATGGCCAAAGATCTCTCCTGGTTAATTTACAAATGAATAATTTTCACAGGAGATAATCTAAATAAAAGAGAGTTTGAAGGGCCTTACCAATGTAGCTTGTGCCAAAATGCTAGAGAAACAATGGATCATCTTCTGGACTCCTGCCCCTTCTCAAGTTAGCTATGTGATCGTGGGGTGGTGGATTTTCGACACTCCAACATGGATAAGGGAAGACCAGACTTCTCTCTGCGAAATTGGTAGAAAGACCCATTTAAGAACCCCATTATTAATATAATATGGAAACTATTCCCGGGGTTTGTGGTCTGGGAAATATGGAAAGAAAGAAATTGAAGAATATTTAAAGATACATCAACCACCATTGACATAGTTTGGCTTACCCTCTGCTCTGAAATTCTTGAAACCATCTTTGTCTAGATTACTGGATAGACGAGGATTGGCAGGCCCAACGAGCCAAGGTTGACATTCTGCAAGCCTGGGGAATTCACGATCCACTATCTTAACTTGGCACTCCTAAGCATAGGCACCGAGAGACTCCAAGCCAAACCTCTGGGTTGCCCTGCCACTAAACATCTACAAGCTGAATTTTGATGGGGCCTCTAAAGGCAACCATGGGGAGGTTGGATTCAGAGGTTTAATCGAGATAGTCGTGGGTAGTTAAAATCCTCCTTTTGGGGAAGACTCAGACATGAAACGACTAATGTTCAGCTTTAGCTTTAGATGGAGCAAGGGAAGATGATGGCAGGGAGTAACAGAGGCAAAGAGCGCAAGACCCATGGCGGGAACACCTTGGGAGCCCAAAGGAATATTACCAGAGCAAAAAACAGGCTGCCTGGGAAGCCCGCTACTTTCAATTGAGTTTTTCGATAGAGGTTCAAATACATTTAGAGAGGCTTGAAGTCGAACTGTAGGCTAAATTTGACAAAGACAGTCTACAGGAAGAAAATAAAGTTATCGAGGACTAGATAATGGCCCCAGGGAATCATGCGACTTGTTTGGGCCTTTATGAGCGCATACTTTCTCTGTTTTGGGTAATGAAAAACTTAATGGGTCATGTGCTATGGGAACGCCTGCAAAAGGAGGGGGACGGGGTTTCGTCACCACGTCAAGTCCAGTCAATCGAATGCCAAAGTCGATGCCATTGTGGAAGCCTTAGGTATTTGTGCTCGAACTAGTTTTGGTGTTTCCAACTCTTATGGCGTCCCATCCAGGTTATATGCATGGGCCTTTTGGCCTCTGATTCTCTGTCTTTCTGTCATGGACCCTTGCGGTCTTTCTGCGCCTTGGTGTTCTTAATTGTAATCTATGGGTTGTCTGTATCAAATTGGGCTTGAACTTCTGGGCTAAATTTTGGTTCTTTTATAGGGTTGGGGCGACAGAGTTTGGCTCTTTTGATGTAAGGGTAGATAGGACACCCTTTTTTGACAAACTGACAGATATGATATGATAGTATGGGAGACATTGTAATTCTTTGTTTTAAGTTAATATAATGATACTCACCAAAAAAAATTCATAAACACAGAGTTGCATACAAAAACATATGTACAAATATTCATAATATATAGCATAGCTTAAAAAAATACATGTACAAAGATTTACGAATACAACATTGCATATCAAAAACATGGATAAAGATTCACAAACACAAAGTTGCATATTAAAAACATTATTTCATTTTTTTTAAATAGTGGTTCATCGTTTGTTAGAGGGTTGCATCCACTAAGAAATATGGCAACACATACTATTATGGAGAATAAAGGTATGGCTAGATTTACATAATCCACTCAATCATCACATAGGAGCTCATGTCACTAAGGAGGGTAACAATCATTTTTCCCAACCATCCAAGCTACATCCAATGGACTTGAAAATATTAATTCATTATTTCATTTAACATTATGATGACGTGATTTTTTTAGAGAAACAAAATATTTAACCCAAAGATTACATTCATAAACAAATATTTCATAGATAAAATACAAATACACTATAATCAATTGATGCAAACTACACATATTTTAAATAACCAAACAATCCAATAATAATCAACAGAGAGTTACATACAAAAAATGTCTAAGATCTATGGTGTGACTTGTATCTTTTGAACTAGTATATATATATATAGCGTTGCATAAAAAAATAAAAGTACAAATACACAACATTCTATAAAAAAATACATGTACAAAAATTTGAGTTGTCTACAAAAAACATGTACAAAGATCCATAAACAAGTTGAATTGCATGTAAAAAAATTATGAACAAAAATTCACAAACACATAAAGTTTCATACTAAATTGATTAAAAAGGTCAAGAGCATTCATTTCATATTAAATAATTTCAAATTAAAAACAACAATCTAGTAAAAGTAAAAATAAAATTGTAAAAGCCCATAGAGGTTATAGCAATTGGTAATGAGTAATGGAGATGAGAAGTTGTAAATAAGAGATCATGAGTTAAAATATATAATAAGATGCAATTCAATTAAAAAAGTCAACAACATTCATTTCATATTAAACAATTTCAAATTAAAAAACAAAATGTAAAAAAATAGCATATATTAAAAATTATAAAATATATAAATACATAAAAATTATAAAATATATAATAAGATGCAAAAATGATTGAAATTTAAAATACATGTAAAATAACATTCATTTCATATTAAGGAGTTTCAAATATAAAAACACTCAAATACAACCAATAATTTTTTTTAAATAATGTAAAATAGTGGTTAGTTTACAATTTGGTTAATTTTGAGAAACAATTATGGAAGTCTGAAGGATTTCTATTCCAATATGGGCACAATTCATGATTATTAAATAACCTTTTATAAATATCTAGGAATTGACTTCCATCACAAGCTCAACTAAAACTATAGAGCATCAAGAAGAGGATTAATGGAGGGTAAAACTTCAATCTTGAAAACTGTTATCTTATAAGCTATGAAGCTTGGGATGCAACATTTCCAGAGAATCATGGAGAAGAATTGAGCAAATCTAGAAGTTGTTTAATACTTTAATCTTAAAATTAAGAGCAATATGCCCTATCCTATGCTTTTCTTAGAAGCGGGGTTCTCCTCCATTAAAAACATGGCTACGATTAGATATCTAATGTACAAGCTCAAATTAAACAATACATGAGACTAAAATTTCATTTAATTGCTCTTAACTCTGCCTTAAGCTGAGGTGGCTTGAAGATGCTACAAGTTGGTTAAATAATTGGGGGATTGGTGAAATTGCCACTTTGCAAAATATCAATAACAATAAAAATATTATTACTTACATTTAAAGAGATAATGTGGTGCAAGGAAGATTTAGAAGTTAAAAGAAAGTTACAGTATTATAAAGAGATCATTAACCCTCATCTTAAGGATCAAAATTATCTTTTTATCATATTATTTCCATGCTTAAAAAATTTAAAGATGAAATTCCATAGCTTGCCATAGTTTTGAGCTAAAATACAATTACAACAATCATATGTGTGTGTGTGTGTGTTATCGATATTTTGCAGAGTGATAGTTTCGTCAATACACAATAATTTAATTGAGTTGTGGCATCTTTAAGCCACCCCGCTTGAGGCATGGGTGGGTTTTGTTGGAGTTAAGAGCAATTTTAGAAAGCGAATGGCCTCCTATAATGTTTAATTTGTGTCTGTACATTAGAAATCTAATCATAGTCATGCTTCCAAGAGGAGCCTAGGATATGGTATATTGCTCTTAATTTTAAGATTATAGATAATAAATTGCTTTTGGATTTGCTAAATTCTTCTCCATGATTCTATGAAAATGTTACATTCCCTAGCTTCATAGCCATATAAGATAACATGAGTGACAAACATTTTAAAGAGACAAACATTTACATTTACATTTGTTTTCAAGACCATAGTATGCAAATAGTTCCAGTTAAGCCGAAGGAAGCCAATTCCTAGATATTTATAAAAAGTTACTTCTTTCTAAGTTTATATTTATATATGATTTTATTATTACAATTTTAATCTTAACAAACAATATTAACTTCTTAAATAATAAATTTTAGATTTATATTTGATATAATTTTATTATTACATTATTAACTTCTTAACTAATAAATTCATTCTTCTTATTATATATTTATAATATTAAATATAAAACTCATGTTTTACTTTTTCTTAGATTCATATCATATATATAGAAAATTCACGAAGATGTTAGAAAACTTTCAATACATTGGAAACATGAAAGGAAATAAATTTGTCAAATTCTTGTTTGTTTTCTAGGTTTCTTTAACAACAGGCTGGCTTTTGAAGTGTGTTTTCAATCTGTTTCTTAATTTCTTTTTTAAAAAGATCAGAATATCTAATTATTTGAAAACCTAACTAAGATCAATTAGTTGTCTCCATGAGTAGTTGTAATTTCTTGGAATTATTTTGTTAAACATATACAACTAACTAAATCCAACCTTCTTTCAGCTATCTCTAACTATTTGTCATTAACTGCCACTTATCCATTTAGTTCATACATAAGCTGTGAGTTATCCATTTATCAATTATCAATTTTTCTTATCTCACATTATTGTAGTTATATTCTATGAATTGTCACATTATTGTAGTTACATTCTATGGATCGTTGATTATCCATTCATCAACTATCATTATATATATATAATTGTTCATTTTAAATTTTGAACAACTGACATAAAATCAATTTAGACAATACACTTGTCTTATCCTCGTCCACCCTAAATCTTAAATTAAAACTTTCATCGACATAAATATAAAGAATATATATATATATAATTTTCAATTATTATATATTAAAAATATTATTCTATTTTTAGTATTTTACATTATTTTTATATTATGTATTATTAAAATTAAGAAATTATTATAAATTTTATTATTTAATTATATTATTTTCATTATTATAAATAAATAAATTTTAATTATTTTTTGGTAAACCCTTTTAAACAAAAGCCTACATGTTCACATTGCAAGAAAGAAAGGCATAAAGAGGGTAGATGTTGGAAACTTCATCCAGAACTAAGACCGAATAAGTTTGGAAATAAGAAAGGTTAGAAGAAGACCACCGCTACAGTTCAACAAGATTGCGGTTCAAATTCGGTCACAAAACAAAGATCGTAGCCATGGGATCTAAAGGTATATCTTCTTTTTTAGTTCCAAAAGAAGTAAGGAAGGGCTCCCCACCTGGTAGCTCATAATCCTGCTTGGCACCCACAACTAGCTTCCACTACCGAGCTTTAACTCGTACTACCGAGTTGTAACCTAACTATAGACTAAAAGAGACTATAAGAAAGCACTTGGGTAATATTGATTGTAACCCACGAAAGTAAAGATAAAATTTATTATTTAATAATATTATTTTCATTATTATAAATATAAAAATTTTAATTATTTTTTCGTAAACCCTTGTAAACAAAGATGCACCAAACCCACCAAGACCACCAATCCACAATCATGACAAGGCGGATTAACACATGGATCTGCTTATGATGGTTTCTTACTTGTTACTATGTCTTGTTAATCTGAATTTTTTTATTTATGATATTATTTAAATTTATTTATGATATTATCTAAATAAAGGAATATATGATAATAAGTTATTATATTATCATAAAATTTAATATTTCATAATATTTTTATTTTGAATAAATTATTTAATTTATGGTAAATTTATTTTAATTTTTTAAATGTTTAATTTTTAAATTTAGAATTAATGTTTTTATAATAAATTTATTTGTATAATATATTTATAAATAATGATTATTTTATATTATTTTTATTTATATTACAAATAAAAGTTAAATATTTATGATTATTTAATATTATTTTTATTTATATTTCAAATAAAATTTAAATTCTAAACTAAAAAATTTAATTGTTTTATAGTATTTTTATTTTATTAATAACTTTAATTGTTTTATATTATTTTTATAGTATTAATAATTTTAATGGTTTTAAAGTGTTTTTATTTTATAAATAGAATTTATGGTCTTATTACTAATTTACAATTTAATTTTAATTAAATTATTTATATATATTTTTTTAAAATTAAATTTTTACTTTAAAATTTAGTTATTTAATAATTAAAATTTAAAATTTTAATTATATATTTATATAGTATTTTTTAAAATTTTAATATTTAATTTTTACTTTAAATTTTATTGTTTAATTTTTTATAATTAAATTTTTTAAAATATTATAATTTTTAAGTTTTTAAAATACTTTTTAAGATTTTAATAAATTTCTTTACATAATATATTTTTAATTTTTAATATATTTTTATTTGTTTTATTATTAAATTAAATGAGGTTGTTTAAAATTTTTAAATATTTATTAAGTTGATTTTAAATATTTTATTGATATATTTATTAAAATGATTTTATTAAAGTTATGATTTTATTTAATTTATTGAAAGTTTAAAAAATAATGAATTATATTAAAAATAAAATAAAAAACAGTTACAAAATAAAAAATTAAAACAACATTTAAAAAAAATTAAAACAATGTTTAAAAAAAAAATTAAAACCATCTTAAAAAAGTAAAATAAATATATAGTATATATTTATTATATATATATACATATAATAAAAATCATGTTCAAAGATCCACAAATACAATTCATGAAGTTGGATAAAAAAAAACATTATTTCATCCCATAAGTTACATGCATAAAAATATTTATTAATTTATTTTTATAATTTTATAATAATTATATTTAATTTTTTTATTTTAATATATTAAAGATATAATTATATATTTCAGAGCTTTTTTTGACTTTGAGATTCTAAAATCTTTATTAAAAAGACCAACCACATGAAGGTAAAAGTTTATATGGCCTCAAAAACTGTGCTTTGTTGTTGTTGTTACAACAAAGCGATACTCTATGGGCTTTGTTGTTGTTATATCGACAAAGTCAGTTGTTTAAAAATTTAAATTTTTTTATTTATGTATTTATTAGGTTGATTTTAAATATTTTATTTGTATATTTTTTAAGTTGATTTTATTAAAGTTATAATGTTATTTAATTTATTAAAAGTTAAAAAAATAATGAATTATATTAAAAATAAATAAAAATAAAATAAAAAACAATTACAAAATAAAAAATTAAAACATTTAAAAAAAATAGTATATATTTATGCATACATATATATAATTATTTCTTATACATAATTTACATAATATAAAATTCATATACATAATAAAAATCATCTTCAAAGATCCACAAATGCAAACAAAAAAACATTATTTCATCCAGAAACATTAAAATTATATTTTCTAACAAACACATAGAATTGCATACAAAATACATGTAAGAAGATCTCTAACACTAAAAACATTATTTCATCTAACAAACATAAAAATCATTTAAACTAACAAACACACAGAATTTAATCTAACAAGCACACATAATTGCATACAAAAAAAACATTATTTCACTTAACAAACATAAAAATCATATCATCTATCAAACACATAGAATAAAAATCATTTAATCTAACAAAAACACAGAATTGCATACAAAAAAACATTATTTCACCCAACAAACATAAAAATCATATCATCTATCAAACACACAGAATTGCATATAAAAAGAGATCTCAAAGACATCTATTTGCATACAAACAACATTATTTCATCTAACAATCATAAAAATCATCTAATCTATCTAGCAAACACATAGAATTGCATACAAAAAGACTTTATTTCACCTAACAAACATAAAATCAACTCATTTAACAAACACATAGAATTGCATACAAACACATGAATTGCATAAAGATCTCAAACACAGTCACAAAGGGTTACATACAAAAAATACTATCTATCTACCAATACATAGACTTGCATAAAAAATACATGTATAAAGATTTCAAACACAAACACACAGAGTTGCATACTAGAAATATTATTTTCATCTAAAACACAT
The DNA here is from genome assembly GCA_001517045.1 of Pseudotsuga menziesii. NCBI lineage: Eukaryota > Viridiplantae > Streptophyta > Pinopsida > Pinales > Pinaceae > Pseudotsuga > Pseudotsuga menziesii. The sequence continues at coordinate 14,018 of LPNX010788682.1, read as the reverse complement.
AAAAGTCAATTTATCTAACAAACACACCAAAAATATTCACTAAAATTAACAAAAATAAAATAAAATACACTCCCAAAATACACTACAATACAACCAATATAAATAATAACAATGCAATAATCTAAATACTATATAATAAATATGAATAATATCAATACAATAATATAAATACAATATAAATAAAGTTAAAAAAATGCAAAATGAAAAAGAAAAAAAAGTAAAAATGTGAAAAAATATTAAAGTAACACAAATATAAAGATAATTAGAATTTTAAATATAAGTAATGATGTTTATTTATGTATTAGATAAATTTTGATATTTGTTTGTGCAAAAATATGAATTGGAAAATGAAGTTTATGTATGTTGGAGAAAATATAAGATTAGTTTATGTTAAAACAATTAGTAGAAAATAAATGTAAAAAAACATACTACATCATAACACCATAAGAGACTACTCTAAGGATCATGGGGCGCCCCACCGTCTATAATATTATTTATAGATGGGGATAAATTTTATTATTTAATAATATTATTTTCATTATTAAAAATATAAAATTTTTAATTATGTTTTCGTAAACCCCTTGTAAACAAAGATGCACCAAACCCAACAGGACCACCAATCCACAATCACGACAAGGCGAATTAACACATGGATCCGCTTCTGATGGTCTCTTGCTTGTTACTATGTCTTGTTAACCTGAATTCTTTTATTTATAATATTATTTAAATACATTTATGATATTATCTAAATAAAGGAATATAAGATAATAAGTTATTATATTATCATAAAATTTAATATTTCATAATATTTTTATTTTAAATAAATTATTTAATTTATGGTAAATTTATTTTAATTTTTTAAATGTTTAATTTTTAAATTTAGAAACCACATTAATGTTTAATGTTTAATTATATTATTTATATAGTATTTTTAAAAATTTAAAAATTTAGTTTTTACTTTTAAAATTTGTTTAATTTTTTAGAATTAATTTTTTTTATTTTATATAATAAATTTGTTCTTGAAATTTTATTGTATAATTTTTAATTTTTAAAATATTATAATTTTTGAGTTTTTAAAATACTTTTAAGATTTTAATAAATTTATTTACATAATATATTTATAATTTATAATATATTTTTATTTACTTTATTAATTAATTTAATAAATGAGCTTGTTTAAAATTTTTAAATATTTTATTTATGTATTTATTAAGTTGATTTTAAATATTTTATTAATATATTTATTAAAATGATTTTATTAAAGTTATGCTTTTATTTAATTTATTAGAAGTTTAAAAATAATGAATTATATTAAAAATAAAATAAAAACAATTACAAAATAAAAAAGTTAAAACAACATTTAAAAAAATAAAAATTAAAACAATCTTAAAAATATATATATATATATAATTCATATACATAATAAAAATCATGTTCAAAGATCCACAAATACAAGTCATGAAGTTGCATAAAAAAAAACATTATTTCATTTCAGAAGTTACATGCATAAAAATACTTATTAATTTATTTTTGTATTTTTATAATAATTATATATATATTTTTATTATTAACATATTAAATATATAATTATATATTTGAGAGCTTTTCTTGGCTTTGAGATTCTAAAATCTCTACTAACAAGACCAACCGCGTGATTATTTTCATTATTATAAATATAAAATTTTTAATTATTTTTTCGTAAATTTTTGTAAACAAAGATGCACCAAACTCATTAAGATCACCAATCCACAATCACGACAAGGCGGATTAACACATGGATCCGCTTATGATGGTCTGGTGCTTGTTAATCTGAATTCTTTTATTTATGATATTATCTAAATAAAAGAATATAAGATAATAAGTTATTATATTATCACAAAATTTAATATTTCATAATATTTTTATTTTGAATAAATTATTTAATTTATGGTAAATTTATTTTAATTTTTTAAATGTTTAATTTTTAAATTTAGAATTAATGTTTTTAAAATAAATTTATTTGTTTAATATATTTATAAATAATGATTATTTTATATTATTTTTATTTATATTACAAATAAAAGTTAAATATTTATAATTATTTAATATTATTTTTATTTATATTTCAAATAAAATTTAAATTCTAAACTAAAAAATTTAATTGTTTTATAGTATTTTTATTTTATTAATTATTTTAATTGTTTTATATTATTTTAATAGTATTCATAATTTTAATGGTTTTATGGTGTTTTTATTTTATAAATAGAATTTATGGTTTTATTATTAATTTACAATTTACTTTTAATTAAATTATTTATATATATATATATTTTTAAAATGTAATTAAAATTTTAATTATATTATTTATATAGTATTTTTTAAAATTTTAAAATTTAATTTTAAAATTTTATTGTTTAATTTTTTATAATTTTTTTATTTTATTTTATATGATAAATTTGTTCTTGAAATTTTATTGTATAATTTTTAATTTTTAATGTATAATTTTTAATTTTTAAAATATTATAATTTTTAAGTTTTAAAAATACTTTTTAAGATTTTAATAAATTTATTTACATAATATATTTATAATTTTTAATATATTTTTATTTACTTTATTAATATTATAATTTTTAAGTTTTTAAAATACTTTTTAAGATTTTAATAAATTTATTTACATAATATATTTATGATTTTTAATATATTTTTATTTACTTTATTAATAAATTTAATAAATGAGGTTGTTTAAAATTTTTAAATATTTTATTTATGTATTTATTAAGTTGATTTTAAATATTTTATTGATATATTTATTAAAATAATTTTATTAAAGTTATGATTTTATTTAATTTATTAAAAGTTTAAAAAATAATGAATTATATTAAAAATAAAATAAAAAACAATTACAAAATAAAAAATTAAAACAACATTTAAACAAAATAAAAACTAAAACAATCTTAAAAAAGTAATAAAAATAATGTTCAAAGATCCACAAATACAAGTCATGAAGTTGCATAAAAAAAAACATTATTTCATCTCAGAAGTTACATGCATAAAAATATTTATTAATTTATTTTTATAATTTTATAATAATTATGTTTATTTTTATTATTATTATTAATATATTAAATATATAATTATATATTTGAGAGCTTTTCTTGGCTTTGAGATTCTAAAATCTCTACTAGCAAGACCAACCACGTGAAGGTGAAAGCTCATATGGCCTCAAAAACTGTGCTTTATTGTTGTTGTTACAACAAAGCGATACTCTGTGGGCTTTGTTGTTGTTATATCAACAAAGCCAGTTATTTAAAAATTTAAATTTTTTTATTTATGTATTTATTAGATTGATTTTAAATATTTTATTTGTATATTTTTTAAGTTGATTTTATTAAAGTTATAATGTTATTTAATTTATTAAAAGTTTACAAAATAATGAATTATATTAAAAATAAATAAAAATAAAATAAAAAACAATTACAAAATAAAAAATTAAAACATTTAAAAAAAAAAGAAAAATTAAAACAATCTTTAAAAAAAATTAGTATATATTTAAGCATACATATATATAATTATTACTTATACATAATTTACATAATATAAAATTCATATACATAATAAAAATCATCTTTAAAGATCTACAAATGCAAACAAAAAAAACATTATTTCATCCACAAACATTAAAATCATCTCTTCTAACAAACACATAGAATTGCATACAAAATACATGTAAGAAGATCTCTAACACTAAAAACATTATTTCATCTAACAAACATAAAAATAATTTCACATAGAATTTAATCTAACAAGCACACAAAATTGCATACAAAAAGACATCATTTCACCTAACAAACATAAAAATCATATCATCTATCAAACACATAGAATAAAAATCATTTAATCTAACAAACACACAGAATTGCATACAAAAAAACATTATTTCACCTAACAAACATAAAAATCATATCATCTATCAAACACAGAGAATAAAAATCATTTAATCTAACAAACACACAGAATTGCATACAAAAAAACATTATTTCACCTAACAAACATAAAAATCATATCATCTATCAAACACATAGAATTGCATACAAAAAAAGATCTCGAACACATCGATTTGCATACAAACAACATTATTTCATCTAACAATCATAAAAATCATCTAATTTATCTAACAAACACATAGAATTGCATACAAAAAGACTTTATTTCACCTAACAAACATAAAATAAACTCATTTAACAAACACATAGAATTGCATACAAACACATAGAATTGCATAAAGATCTCAAACACAATCACAAAGGGTTACATACAAAAATATTATCTATCTACCAATACATAGACTTGCATAAAAAATACATGTATAAAGATTTCAAACACAAACACATAGAATTGCATGCTAAAATTATTATTTTCATCTAAGACACATAAAAGTCAATTCATATAACAAACACACCAAAAAAATTCACTAAAATTAACAAAAATAAAATAAAGTACACCCTAAAATACACCCCAAAAATACGCTACAATACAACCAATATAAATAATAAAAATGTAATAATCTAAATACTATATAATAAATATGAATAATATCAATGCAATAATATAAATACTATATAAATAAAGTTAAAAAAATGCAAAAAAAAAAGAAGAAAAAGAAAAAACAAAAGTAAAAATGTGAAAAAAATATTAGAGTAACACAAATATAAAGATAATTAGAATTTTAAATATAAGTAATGATGTTTATTTATGTATTAGATAAATTTTGATATTTGTTTGTGCAAAAATATGAATTGGAAAATGAAGTTCATGTATGTTGGAGAAATTATATAATTAGTTTATGTTAAATCAATTAGTGGAAAATAAATGTGAAAAAACATATTACATCATAACACCATAAGAGACTACTCTAAAGATGATGGGGCGCCCCACCATCTAGAGCATTTGGATGGGTTTAATCCCATCCCAAAAAAAATTATATATATTAAGAATAATAAAATTGTAAGCATCTGTCTTTACAAAACTCTCAAGAATAGTAAATTGTAGGAGTACATTGAAAATCATTGGAAATTGTTGTAAATAACATTGAATCAATGTTCAAAGGATGCTTGTGAATAACATTAAATCAATGTTCCAAAAAATGCTTGATACCTGAAAAGATAACAAACCAAAACAAATATGAGATCCATCATTATTAAAATATTGCTTTAAATAAAAACATGAAAAAGATAAAGATCATAACCTTTCACTCTTTATTCATTAGTCTTCTTAAAAGTTACACACCAAAAGATTCCATATGTTGCAACTCAATCAATCAATATGATGAATCAATATTTAGAAGATGTTACCTAAAAAACAACAAAACAAAACAGATATAAGACATTCTTCTTTAATCAGTACTTTCTATATTAAAAAAATATGAGAAATACTGATGCTTACCTCTCTTTCTGTTGATTAAGATTTTGCAAAAATTACAAAGCAATGCAAACAATACAATCTGTATTTTACAAATCCTGCACATAAACAAACTTTTAAAAATTATGACAGTATAAAAATATGTAACATATATAAATAAAAAACATCTCATAACTATTTTAAAGGCATGCTATATGGATCAAATGAAGACACAAGTCAAGTCATATGGTTCAGATTCATTATACATGAGGTTAGTCCTCTATTCCTAATTAATTCTAAAACATATGGTTCAGATTCATTATACATGAGGTTAGTCCTCTATTCCTAATTAATTCTAAAACTTATTAATTTGAATATATCTATATAAAAATGTTTTGGAGCAAGTGTTAATACATTATTCTCTTCAAAATAAGTAATGTACATCTGTGAAACAAATAAAAAGGGTGAAACAAACACAAAAGGAGCAAGTGCCAATGAAACATTTGCTTCAAAAGTAAAAGTAAGTAATGTACATCCGAAAAAAATGAAAAAGGAGCAAGTTTCAATGCATTATTCTCTTCAAAAGTAAATAATCCACATATACAAATAGAAAACTCTATATTTAAACAAATCCACAATTTAAAAATGCATGAGTTGGCAGACACATGGGTTACATGTTGAATTTCCAATAGCGATACGAGGCTATTGTTCAGTGCACCAGGTCATATACATCAGATTAAAACTCAGGACTCGTTCAAATTCAGATTCATTTATAACTCCAGTCGCATCTCTTAAAATAGTGCCTAAAATTGAAGCAGCAGTTCCCACAAGTATCTAGTGCACCCTACTAAATGTCTTATCATAGTCCTTGTTCTATCTTTATACACGAGGAGGGATACTCTTTATACATGAGGAGGGCATAGCCCAGAATGGCCTAATCTCATATTTTTAGACAGAGGAGGAATTGCAAAGTCTTACATCGGGAAGGTGAGGAGGGCGCAGTTCCTAGGATAATCTTATACCCTTTCTAGTGAGTCGAAGCATGCAGTGATGTTATGCCCAGCATAGGAGGCTAGGGTGGGTCATGCAGTGAAGTGGACAGCAGATAGGAAGTATTTAAGGCAAGTAAAGCATGCATAATTGCATGAAGAGTGGAAGTGCATTTTTCCCTGTGTTAAGCTCATGCAAAATGAATTTTTCCTCCTTGCAGTTGTTTAAGGGTCATATGGATCAGATAAAAACTCAGGACTGGTTCAAATTTAGATTCATTTATAACTCCAGTCGCATGGATATTGTTCAGTACACAAGGTCATATGGATCAGATAAAAACTCAGGACTGGTTCAAATTTAGATTCATTTATAACTCCAGTCGCATGGATATTGTTCAGTACACAAGGTCATATGGATCAGATTCAGATTCATTTATAATTCAAGTCACATGGATCAGATTAAGCCCAGGCTTGTGATTGAATCAGAGTCATATTCATTTTCATTTGTAGACGAATCCTCTATTCCTATTCAATTCTAAAGCTTATTTTGCTTATTAATGCGAATAAATAGCTTTAAAAAAATGTTCGAAAGAAATGTCAATTTAAACAATTCCACAATTTTAAAACATGAGTGGCAAACACATATGTTACAAACATGAATGGCAAACACATAGGTTACAGGTTGAATTTCCAACAACAATACAAGGCTATGGACTGATCAAAGGGTCAAATCACTAATCACATTCCACGCTGGCCTGTGCATGCTCGAGGCTGAAGGCTGCGAGGACAGCTAGAAACTATCGTGTCAACAAAACCACTAGTTCTAAGACAAATCGCTATATACGTGTCATTATGGTCATAAATTGAAGTTAAAGAAAAGTAGAAGTTGGAACAGAGGAGAACCGACATTAAATTGTTGATTGCAGAGTTGATTTCGGAATGGTATGCTTGAACAAGCTATTGGTGAGATTTATATCTATAATGCCCAGCTATAGTGCGCTAGTTTTATCTCTCTTCGAATTCAAGTGTTCAATTACTAATTTTGGTTGAAATCTGTAATTCACAATTCAAAGAAAAATTACATTTCAAATAAATGCAGCAAGGAACACAATACTTGTAAATTCAATTCGTGATTGAGAGGAGGAAGCTAGACAGTGCTGGAATCAAACTTGATACAATGATTTTCAAAATCATTCAATACATCGAAACAGAGGAGAGCCGGTGTGAAATTGTTGATTACAGACTTGATTTCTGAACAGGTTATCAAGGAGATTTTAAACCTGACTTGCAGTCTGGTAAGATTTTAAACCTGACCTGAGATTTTAAAGCTTATGGGTAAAAGGGAGGGACATGCGCATCTCCATGCGAGAGGTAGGAATCGTACTGCTCACTTATACTTATTTCTTACTACCTATGTTCCAAAGATTGCAAGTCCATGATTGGATTACTCCAGGTGCACATCTCATAGAAAATTAACCGTACATTTTTAAATCCTATTCTTTGTTTCCAGTTTGAGGCAAGAAATCCTATTCTTAATATATATGGTAAGCATGCTTTAGTTTTGCTTTCGTTTCTTTAAGCTAAAATAAGAGCGTGATCTCGCCACCCAGGCCGAGGCCAGTAGCATCACATGGGGCCACTGGTTGTTCTGCCAATTGGACAACTGGACTGTATCACATGGGGCCACTGGTTGTTCTGCAAAAATAATATAAAGCACCCACTAGCAAATATAATACCAAGTCTTTGAGTCTACGATGTTGTGTTTTGAGTCGCATTGCAAGCAAATAGGGTTTAGAAAAGTCTATATATAACACATCTACTGGATCTACAAAATCGACCATGGCCAAATATCGGGGCAATGTCTTGCTCTTTCTAGTCTACGTCTCCCTGTGCTTTAATCTAAACCGCTCTGCCTATGCTGCAAGCCATGAGATCAATCTCACAATCTCTGTGAATCCTATAGCGATCTCAACCAGTACTGCATCTCAACCGATCCTCAAGAGTAGAGGAGGCGAATTCGGCCTTAAGTTTCGTTTCCTGAATGGAAAATATTCTCTGTTGGCAATAGACTATCTGGTCTGCCAATACGAACAGGCCAGTGTCAACTAATGCCAAGCTGGTTCTCAGCGGAGATAAAAATTTGGTGTTGAAAGATGGATACGGAGATGGGTTTTTCATTACAGGCGCTTCCGGCCTGATACTCAGTACGAAGGAAAATCTCTTGATATACAATGCAAACAGTGGGATTCTTTGGCAGAGTTTCCTAACAGAGGCTTCTCCAATTTGAGGTCGTGAAGGACAGTTCCTCCTGTTCACCTCACAATTGAGGTACCAACCATCTAGTTTTGCAGGAACACCTCACAATTGAGGTACCAACCATCCAGTTTTGCAGGAAACTCTAGCCAACCTAACATATTTCTCTGGTTTCAATGAATTTCTGAATTCAACCTAAATTTATCTTACAATTAAAGGAACTTAACCTACAATTAAAGTTCTTGATCCAAGAACATATTTCTCTACTTTCGAAGAATTTTTGAATTCAACCTAAATTTAACCTACAATTTCTGTTCCTGATCCAAGAAAACCATGAATATTTCTTTATTTTCACTAAATTTCTAATTCAACCTACAATTTATATCCCTGTTTTAAAAAAACATGAATATTAAAACCTACAGAGACATACCTTGATGTACCTAACGCTCCGGTAATTACAGCTCCAGCTCCAACTCCAACTCCAGCTCCAGAGCATCCTTAATCCCTGCGTCAACAAAATTCACGGAACATTTCTTTATTTTCACCCAATTCCTTAATTCAACCTACAATTTCTGTTTAGAATCTATCAGAATAGAATCTATTCCTATTTTAAGAAAACCATATTTCTTTGTTTTGCCTGAATTCAACCAACAATTTCTATTCCTATTCTAGAAAACCAAGAAAACAATGAAAAACATACCTGTGATCCGTGACGAACCTGGCCCTCCTGGCTCTAGGCTATTACAGCTCCAGATCATCCTTAATTCCTGCTTTGAAATTCAAATTCAAATAAAAAACGATACTCTCCTTTGGCACAAGCTGCAACAATACAAAGACAGACAGACAAAGACGCAAAGACAGAAACACAAAAACGCAAGACAGAAACAGTACAAAGACAGATAGACAGACAAAGACGCAAAGACAGAAACAGACAAACCACAAACCAAGGAAGCGCTTCCATAAACTACAGACTCTAAAAACGTAAAGTAGCATGCAAAAATGCCAGAAGAGGTAAACGAACCAGAGATTACAATTTCAGACATATATATATATATATATATATATATATATCTGTGACCTCTTTCATTACAGGAGCGGACCCCAAAACAATTAGAATTCAAAAAATTGCTATTTTACCGTGCGGATTTTCAAATTTCAACAAAATCTTCAAGAAATCCGTTATTTTTTAAATTTACAACAAAATCTTCCACAAGTCTGTCATTCAAATTTTTTCTTTCCACTGTTAATTTTTTCCAATTCTATTTTTTTCTTGAATGTTATTTTTCATGTCGCTCTTTAATTTCTCCTTCTTTATTTTGAATTTTCTGGTCTTTAATTATTGAAAATTGCTGCTACACCGTGCTTTAAAAAAATATTCAAGGAATTTATTTTCATCTTTACAAAATTTGCATTTCAATTTGTTATTTTTTTTAATTCTATTTTTTTTCTTCAATTTAAATTTTCATGTCGGTCCTCTTTTTATTTTAATTTTGGTTCTTAGATATCTTAGTGATAGCGTTTAATTGGTCGCCATTTCCAAGTTGAGACATGCAACTTTGTACCAAAGCCTTTTGTACTTGTCATCAGATTCTGGTGCAGGAGCAAGAAAATAGAAATCAACGCCTTCATTCTTTAAAAATATGTATTTATAAAAAAATTGTTACATATTTTATATTCATTATTAAATGCCTATTTTATAAAATCATATAAAATTTTGAATGGAAGTTTTCAACAAATCTTGCACTCTCAAATCTTTCAAATCAGAATGTTGGTTTTGCCAAACACACCCTTAGAATGTCTATTGTTAAGTTGTGATTGTGTTGTTTCTCTTAAATTGCTTGTAATTTGTTCTTGTTTGGGCCCTCAACTTGTAAATGCTCTCAACCTCTCACAATTTGCAAATAAAAATACTAACAACCTCTCAGGATCTGTAAATAAAAATATTAAAATAATATTATGGGGTTTGCATTAGGCTTTCTAGGGTGTATGTTTTCTTCCATTGGTGGTGCCTTCCCATCCTCTTTCCCACCAACATTTCTTTGTATTATTTTGTGGCTTTGTGTTTTGTGTTATTATTGGCATTTTTTATTAGTATTAAGGGAGGAGATGTTCTTTGCTTGGAAATGCTTGGAAATAGATCCATCACATACACAAAACACACATTTTTGAAATTGTTCAGTAAAGTTGAGATTGCAATGCATATTGGGAGTGGGATTGGCACCCTGTCTAGGCGATTCTGGTAACTAGGTTGCTAGTATCTTGACATTAGCCCTTATTTATGGTTGTGCACATTCGTCTTCCATCCTACTAAAACCTCTAGCATAAGTTAAAATCTAAGGGGTTCATGTGCTTCACCTAGTTCATGGCCCTTGAGAGTAAATTTATCATTGACAACACTCCCAATAACATGTGAACAGAAGCCATGTCAATAGTTTTGAGGTTTTCTTTTAATTATGTAAGATACTTGCAGCTATTTGGCCTGCCTTTTTCCTTTTGATACTAGGATGAAAATGAAATTGTTCGCCACATGTTCTTGTTCTTTAGATTCAGATTAAAACTTTATATTTGATATTTAAAGCCGAAATCAAAATATACATTAACTTAGCCTTTTGGCTCATGTCCAGAGTTTAGAAAAGTATGATACCTATCCTAACTACATAATAGAGTCATCCAATGAAGAAAATAGAACTTGCCATGTATGCATTTTCTTCTTGTCTTTAAAAAACAATCATAGCCTAATTACAAAAACCTCTAGAAACAATCTATAGATGTGAATCCTTTCCAGCCGAGATTTCTTCTTGTCCTAAGAAAATAGTCATAGCCTAATGACAAAAACCTCTAAAAACCGTCCATAGATGTGAATCATTTCCAATCGATATTAAAAGATTGAAATGGAAGATTTGGAGGATAGAATATCCTCCTTATAATATACCTTAGATTATTCTTGCACTGATAATATATCTTCTTGAAGATTGAATGCAACTTTGGAAAGTGAGTCAACTTTTAAGTTGGAGATTCTATAGATGTGAGTGAAATTGGTTCGATCAAAGTGTGATTTTAGTTCTAGTACTCTATTCATGATGGGTTCTATAGCTAAGTTAGTGATCTGACACTTTCCATTAGCCTAGTCCATAAGCATATTTGAATCTCCTAGAGTCTGGATGCATTTAATTTCTTTGTCTTCAACAATTTTTAACAAAACCTATAGTGCAAAAAAATCAGCTCTGTTGTTTGTTCCCATGCCTCCTCTATATTTTAGTAGGTAGTGATGTTGTTTAGTAATATGAAGAATGGCCTTAGTAGCACAGACACCTGATCTACCTTGGCAGGGTCTACCCAAAAAGCCTAAAGGAAAAGTGAAATCTATGGATGGTTCTTGAATCGTTGCAATTTGTTGGTTTGACTCTTTCCATTAGTCTTGATAAGAGATTCTAATGCTATGTGGCACCTGACCAATTGCCAATTCTTTTCCTTCAAAAAAACATATTGTTTCTAGCCAACCATAGACCCCACAATACATATCAAGGCATTGTTTTGTGACTTTTGGCTGAAATGCCTTTAATACAACACTCAAAACAATCCAAGAGGGTAATTTTGTCCTAGGCTAGTGAACAATTGTGAGACTATAACATCTCTTTCCAAACAGAGGTTGAGAAATGATAGGTGATTAAAAGATGGCTGGCAGTCTCATTATCTCTCTCACATAAGACACACCTGCTTGACCCATTCCAATTTCTTTTCAGCCAATTATGTCAAAATCTTATTGGATAAAGCTATCCAAAAAAATACTTTTTATTACAAGGGACTTTCAGTCTTCCAAATCAAACTCCACCACTATTCCTTTTCTTTCGTATTGGATTCTATACTAGCTTCGCAGTTAAGATTCTAGTGGCTTTGTTTTTAGACCACTTTAGCTCATCATTAGATTCATTTAATAACACTGTGATTCAATGGATCAATAAATTGAGACCATCCAGCTATGAATTCACACTGTAGATTTCGATCCTTGAGCCTATTCACCATGAAATCCTTGAGTGGCTACATGTGAAAGTATGATATAACCCTGTGCATGCAACCTCTCAATCAAAACTAGAGACAACCTGTGGTTACCATTAAATCCAATCCAGGGATTCTCACCCAATATTAATTTGTCTCCTTTGCATATCTTCTAGGTCACCCACTTATCAATGAAAAAAGTGGAAATGGTTGGACTATCCCTTTCCATACTTTATTTTTCTCAGTTCTAATCTAATCTTCCAAGTTGTTCTCTCCTATATATATAATCTTGACAATTTTAGCACATAAACCAACATTGAAGAAAATTAATTATAAAATTTTTGCTATCGAAGCTTGACTAAACATGTAGATGTTCGAAATATCCACAGATCTCATGATTTTCATCAACGTTTCGATTCCACATCAGGACTCATCATCAGGACTCATCATGTAGATGTTCTTTAATCCTTAACCCCCTATGTTTTTGTTCTGGTTAACTTTGACCACTTGACAAGAGGAATGCCTTATGTTTCCTTCTTCCTAGTCCAAAGAAAGCTAAAACGGTTTCTCCTTATCTTGTCCATAATACCTTTGGGGCTATGTAGCTAGGGTACCCGTACCAGGTACTTGGGTAATCATAAGGTATGTCTCTTGTCGTACCCTACCGTACCCCATACCAGGTCCACATACCCAAGATGTCATTATAAAAAAAGGGGGGTACTTATAGGCGAAATGGTATGCTGCACCCCATGTTTGGGTACCCCGGGGGTACGACCGAATTAGTAAAATGCAATCGACTAGTGAAAATGTAATGACCCCCAACCAAATGTAACTAATTTTTTTCTAACTGCGTATGGATTATGGTTCAGGACTTATGTCAAATACTTTACAACGCCGTTCAAATTGCATTGAATAATTCCCAAATATGGTAGACTAATTTCACATTGATTTACAATGAATGTGTTTATGGTTTTGTGTTCAACACTCATGGAACATAATTTGACTACCAAATGTGCACATAAAAATATACATATGTATTTAATACTGAGAAATACATTCACATCAACGCAAGAATATATTTGACAATTTGCAATTTTTTATTGTCTGTAACAACAATACAAATAGGTGTTTAAAATAAGATTTCAAGTGTACCTTCATGTCCGAGTTTGATTGTCTGTTACGATTGCTTAGTACAATGATTTATCCAATTTTATGTAACTTCCAGTATTCCAATTGATATCTATTGAGTCTATGATTTATCATTTTTTATGTTTCAAATTTTCAATTTCAATGTTCGTTGTTCAAATAATCATTGAATTTATAATTATGAATCATGATTAATAATTTATGAAGAAATCTGAAATAAGCATGTATGATGTGACTGTGACATACATACATACATAT
>LPNX010788669.1:87573-106542 GCA_001517045.1 Pseudotsuga menziesii | reverse complement strand
CATCAAACACCTTGGAAAGGAATCCAACTCCCTCGAAATTGGTTTAAGCAGGGAGAGTAAACACCCACCGTGCAATGGACAAGAAAAAGATATTCAAAATGACAAACGCTGATTAACAAGTGATACAAATATTCCCCATTTTGACTTCATCCTATTTTAATAACCTCCTTGGCCTCATTTCCCTCCAATAAGCTTGAATTACCTTCCCATTGGTTCATTAACTTGAATTAGTGTTAATCTAGGTCATTACATTAACCCAAGTGGCGCTTGTCTTGAATTTCCTTTCTCTCCCTTCATGGAATTTGACTTGGGACATTTCATGAAGCTTACTTGGGCCCAACACGCATTTCATGCACCCTCTTGGGTATATTTTTATCTCTTACATGTCATAGATGTCATAGAATATGTCATAGTTGTAAGATAATCTGTCATAAGTGTCATAAGGTGTCATAGAGTTGTCATAAATGTCATAATGATGGTCATAGTTGTCATAGAATCTTGTCATTTCCTAAATTTATGCTATGAATCTTTATCCACCACCTTGGAAGTAACTCCTTCCTCCAAATTTGAGTTTAAGGATAATGCCATGTGTAAATGTGGAATATTCCCTCATGTGGACCCCATACATCCACTTATGTGCCCCCATGGACAACTAGGACCCATTACAACTTCATTTTGGAGCATTTAATCTTTATTCCATCATTTATTGACCCATTTTCCACCTTCCACAAATATGAGTTCAAATTTACATGTGAAACTATAGGCCTTGGGGTTAAATATCAATAGTTTGATTTTTCCACATAACCCCACCATAACCCTTAGGAATTGGATAGTCCAAATTAAATATTTATTTGAAAACTATTTAATTGGGGACATGACATGGATGAACTATAAAAAGGTTTGCAGGCCCCGAGGTGCTTGGTTGATGTGTCAAGTTCTTGAGGGGATTACTTTTTTCATGTCTTTGTTTAGGGTGCTCGATATCATGTTGGAAAGGTCTATCCAAGAAGAACACATTTCACCCATGGAATCACCAAAAAATGTTGTGTAGGGCCTCAAAACAGAATCGAAATTTTTTGTCCCAAAAAACCATAAAAACAATACCAAACTAGAAAAATTGTTTTGAGCCAGTGGAATAGGTTGGTGGCCATCGATATCCATCTAGATACATATTCCCCCACTAGGAAGCAATGATTTCCATTGCTTTAAGTTCCTACATCAGATGGGCATTTTTTTGCAACTCCTGGTAAGACACTTTCCTTGGTGAAGAAACTACCATGCTTTGATGACCAGATAGAGCTAAAAACATTGTTAGTGAGATCCCTTCACATGTGTATCCATGGTATGATCAACTGTAGCCTACCTCAAAGAGTAAAGGTTGAGTTTTGATAGTGCCAACTACTCTGCCACCCCTAAGGTTTCCAACAACGATGGGAAATATGGGCAAAGGAGCTCCACATTAAATATAAGGTGCATGCCAAAAAGTGGAGGAATGATTAATTCAAAGGAATTCTCACCAACTTCCTTGGTGATAGTGATGGTGTATAGCCTATATCAAAGTGGATGAATCTTGTGATGAGATCCCTTGAGATGCTCTTTCTGCAAGTGCAACCAAACCTTATAACCCACTTGAAATTTGTGTAGAAATTGATGTTGGTCATGTTGTTGCTTATACTTGGCATTAGATTTCTCCAAAATGCCATGAACTTGTTGATGAACATGCTACATTTATTCAATAGATTTAGAGGCCTTGTTCGTCTCGATGTGAGCATGGTAATATTCCTCTTGTGTGGAGGAAATGGGAAGAGCTACATCAACTGGGGCTAATGGTTGGAATCCAAAGCACACCTGGAAAGGGTTGTTTCCAGTAGAGTTGTGAAGGGATTTTTTGTAGCTATGTTGAATACATGGAAGAATCTAATCCCATGTGTGGGGATATTTAAAATTATACATCCTAAGAATATGCACAAGCATCCTATTGACCATCTCTATATTTCCATAGGTTTAGGGGTGGAAGGAAATTGATTGGGTGAGTTTGGTGTCCATTAGTGACAATAGGCTATACTGGAATGTGCTTAATATTTTCTCCCAATATAAAATGTTAGTATGTATATTGTGGCAGCCCAAAATGAACCCAAACAAGTTCGAAGAAGAGATAAACAGTGCCTTTGGTGATGTTGCTCCTCTTACAGGTTGTTAGAATGGCCACCTTAGAGAAGCGATCCACAACCACAAACACACAGTGATTACCATGATTTGTTGAATGTAGTCCTCACATTTAGTCCATGGAGATGGATTCCCAAGACCATTGGGAGTAGGAAAAGGGGTGTACAACCATTTCTTCTTAAAGGAATGTTTCATGATGGTGCAGGAAGTGCATGATATGATATACCTATTGACATATTGTTCGAGCTTCAACCAATAAAAATACCTCTGTAATACTGCTACAGTCTTTTTTATGCCAAAGTTCCCTTCCACTCAATTGTAATTCACTTCCCAAATCAGCTTCACATGCTCACTTGCAGAAACATAGAGATGACCTAGATGGCATAACAGTCCTTCCTAGATATGAAAGTTTTCCACTGGTGTGCCTACACATTATGATCGATAGATGGAAGCAAACCTAGGATCACTGTCATATAGCTGAGACCACAAAATGGTCTCATGGATACAAGGGTTGAGCACCGTAGTCAAGGTTTCCATTGGAGGTCGGCTAAGGAAATCAATGACTCAATTAGTGCTGCCCTTCTTATACTTGATGTTAAGGTGGAACTGTTGCAAGTATGAGGATCACTTTTTGTGGCAATCATTCCACAACTTCCCTTTTGTTTGCATGACTCTCCAAGGGCTTGTGATTAGTGTGGATGACCGTCTCTTTGCCGAGAATGTAATTCTTCCATTGGCAACAAGCTTGGACAATGGAATACATTTTCTTATCATATGAGGGGTATTTGTGAACTACATATGAGCGTGTCCACTGTCTTAGTGTGACATGCCATTTGATGGTCATGTTGAGTGAGGACTATGCCAATAGCATAATCTGAAGCATCTATCTCAATTTCAAAGGGTTGTTGCATATCTGGTAAGGTAAGGACGGGTGTTGAACATAAGCGATGCTTCAACTCCTAAAATTATTTCTATTGTGACTTTTCGTAAACAAAATTGTCCATAGATACTCCTTTGGTCATTTGGCTAAGGGTCCAAGCAATATAAGAGAATCTTAACAAAAATTTGTGATAGAAGTTGGAAAGGCCTAGGAAGCTAGGAATATCTTTAAGAGTCATCAGGGTCGACAAGTCATGAATGGCTTGGATATTGGTTAGATCCACATGCACAACATAGTCATCCATGATGTATCCCAGATACTGAATTCTCTCCTTGCCAAATGAGCACTTATTTAGATTGCGTATAAATTGTGTTGTCACAAGCTGTTGATGACCTATTGAATGTGATACGAATGTTCTACCCATGTTATGTTTTAGATGAGGATTTCATCTAAATATATGACCAAAATAATTGGTGAATTGATGGAGAATATCATCCATAATCCTCATGAAAGCTAGTGGAGCATTAGTCAAGTCGAAAGAAATGAACAACCACTTGAAAAATCCTTCTCAATATTTGAAGGTGGTCTTCCAAACATCAGTCATCATAATTGGTACCTAATGATAGCTAGACTTTAAGTCAATCTTACTAAAATACTTGTCACCCTTGAGTTGGTCGAGAAGGTCATCGATCTGGGGAATGGGATACTGATTTCGAGCTATTATTTGTTTAGAGATCTGTAATCATTAATGTAGAGTTTCCAAGTCCCATGTTTCATATGCACCAATACAAGTGCAATCCCACGCGGTGAGAATATCGGTTGAATGTGCCCCTTTTGGATTAATTCTTGAATACGTCGCTTTATTTCTTCATTTTCCATGAGGGAACACCTGTATACTATACCATTAGGTAGAGGCACCCAAGATATCAAATCAATTGAGTGTTTTACCTAGCAATGCAATGGAACCCCAGTAGGCATGGTGAATATGTCTCTGTGTGCTTCCATGATCTTGTCCACCTTCTTATATTGTATAGAGATACCATGTGTGGAGGTGGTGGATGTTGCTATGTTATTTCATTCACCTTCAGAGTGAATCATGAAGAAGATAGATTTTCGAGTAAGGGAGATTAACTTCTTATATTTCTTAGTTGTGATTAGAAACATTACAGTAGAGGGGAATTCTTGTGGTATCTTGTAGAGTTGATTTCCAAAAGTAATAATGACACTAGAAGATGTATATTCATACACATAATGATGCTTCCACATATATGGTTTTCCTAAAGAAGATCACAAACTTCAAGTGGGGCTCCATCACACATTACCTCATATTTGAAGGGCTTGATGTTGTAGGGTAAGCGACATTGTTGACCGATGTAGATGTATTATCCCTTCTTGAGCCACCTAATGTTGTAGGGTTGTGGGTGTGGTGTTGTTGGAAACTTCAACCGTTTGATGGCCTCTATTGAAATCAGGTTCTTTTGGATTCCACTATCAACAATGAAATATAGTAGAGTTCCCATTACCCACATTTACGAGTGGAAGAGGCATTGACCTTCCTTCAGATCCTCTAGTTCATTAGGATAGATATTTGTGGTAGCGATGGTGACATTGGGTTCTGTGTAAATGATCCATTTCCCTTGTCTTCCACTAGAATGCCGGGTTTTGAACTAAATTTGAAACCCAAATTTGAGTCTAAAGCTTTGATCTTGGCCACAAATGACTACTTTGAGTGACATTTATCACTGTTGTGCAAAAATATCCTATCGAACTCACAACATTTCTTGGTGTCCTTCTTTGTTTCCCCATTACCCTTCTTTGCTTATGAATTGGAATGGTTGTCCTAAGGATGGTTTTCCTTACTTTGTCATTCTTTCTATGACCTAGGGTTACCTTTTCCTTACAGGATACGATGGATTTGTATACCTAAACTATGATTTGTTCTTCATCTTGAATTTTTTGCTCGATCTTAACAACATATTGATAACCAGCTCCAGGTGATGAGATGTCTAGAAAATCCATTTTGGTTTGTATGTACCTATGTAATCCCCCACTATATTTTAGAACTATATTTCTCTCGGATTATTTTATATCCACCTTGGTGGACAAGGTATGGGAGGTATTTGTGAACTCCGACACTGTTTCATCCCTCTCTTGATACAGTAGTATGGTCCATATTATGTACTAGTCCTCATAGTTTCCCACATAGTAATATTGTTTCTTAACAACATCTATAAAAGAGACCCAAGTGGGATTGGAATAAAATATTCCAAACTCTTCTGTTAACGTTTTCTCACAATAAGTTTTCCAGCAATTTTTGACATGGGGGACAGCCTTAAGGAGCACAAAGTTGATATTTTCCCTGTGGAAATAATTGTGGACAGAGAAATACCCTTCTAGCAAGATCAACCATTTATATAGGGTATCAACATCGATTTGGCCTTCAAATAAAGGGATGTAAAAGTTAACTTATACCTAGAAGGGTGTAGGTCCTTCGAAGTGACTGCTTGATGATCCATCACTTGCTATCGGCATCCGTCGAAGTAATTCAGTGAAATTGTCCATCATCTCATTCCTATGTTGTGCGAGGTATTCCTTGAGAAACAACTCAATAAGATTTGGGCCAGTTAAGAATATTATATATCTTTGAAAGATCAAAGTTCAAATGACCTACACCAGTCACAAGCCACAAGTACATGAAGAATTTTCTAGAAAACTCACACTTCTTTATGTTTGGTAGTAGTGGATGTTTCATTGGTGTCTCTAACACTTAATTTAGATGATCCATATTTATGTGAGAAATGAAATGAAAGAGCATATATATAACCATATACATAGACATATTGTAGGGAACATAATGATATAGTAAACTCAAATTCTATTAAGTGAATTAAACAAAACATACTAGAAAACAAAAGTAGCTAGAATGGTGGTAGCTTTATCTTTCAGAGGTATGTCGTGGATACACTCATTTGTGATGAGATGATTACAATAGGAGGTCAAAGGGCCTTTTTATTATAAGCATGAAGGAAAAAAACCTAAACATCCAAAAACCTAACACTAGGACATGAACAATAAAAAGGTTTGTGGGCCCTAAGGTGGTTAGTTGATGAGTTAACTTCTCAAGGGCATAACTTTTGCATATGATCTCCATTTAGGGTGGTGGGTAGCCCATTCGAAAGGTATAGATGACAAGTACACATTTTTCCTGTCCATGCCTACTTTTTGGTTATGTCTAGACTGTGGTGTCACCCAAAAATCATCGTTTAAGGCCTCAATATGACCCTAGAAGTTTTGGGCCCAAAAAAGCATTAAAAATTTACCAAATAGAAAAACTATTTTGAGTCAATGGTGTTAGGAATTATAATACTCCCTTATCCAAACTAGTATATTATATTATATTTTCCTAACTTAGGAGTCACTTAGTTATTATTGGGTCCACTAGTACCATTGGGTCCACTTGGACCAATGGGGCCACATGTACAAGTCACTAGACTGTGGGGAACACAGATAGAGGCTAATTGTAACTGATTCCACATTCATGCATCAGTTTATGCACCTCCTAGACCAATCCCAACAATTTATGAGCCACTAGGAGTGTTGGCACCAAACTCCTTCAGTTGTTGGCAGTTGGTGACTAGTTAAGCTTAGTTATGCTTCAGTTACATTCAGTTAGATGTCCTCCAGTTTAGTTAGCGTCAGTATTGCATGGCTACATGTGGGAAGGAAACTATTCTCACCTACCACATCAGTTAGACTAGTTTAACTAATTATAACTGATTGAGAGACTGAATTAGTCAACTGGAGCTTAGCTAGTTAGCTCTGATAGTGATTTAGACACTTCTAGTTAGCCATGCACTCAGATTGAGTTAGTGATTCGAATCCTATTGTTATCCACCTGAATGGCACCTCTCCGTCTGAGTACCGACATCCCTCATGTTGGCACACAAAAGGACATCTATGGACTGAGGGTTTCCCAAAACACTATAGATGGGCTTATTATGAACTACATTCACCATCCATCCAACTGGTTATTTTTACCCTTTAGCTATGTCGAGTCATATACGTGACTCTCTATATATGCAACTCGCGTGTTGTATGCGAGTGTCGGTTGTTTCATGTTGTGTATAGATGTATATGCGGGTTACCCTTAGAGCAACTCGCGGGTCATACGCGAGTTGCTGGTATTGATACCGGCGTATATGTCCCTTCGACATTAAAAATAAAAACACGCGATTACTTGAGATTAGTTAAACATTTATCCTTAATCCTCTTAACTGTCTCAACCTCCTCAACCTTCGAAACTGCCTTATTTCACCCAGTATAAATACAAGCCTTGGGGAGGGTGTTTGGTACATACACTTGGAGAGCAAAGTTATGCTGGTGGAGTTTATATAGAAGTCTTTGGAGTAGTGGAACTCAGAATCCTTTGGCTGCAGAGGAGTCCTTGTCTCAGGCGTTGGGTTATAATCTAAACTCTTTCATTATTGTTAATAAAGAGAATCTTTCTTCCATATGTTTCTTGAATGTATCTCATGTATTGTGGTTTGATAAATGTTTATGTTTCAGCATTCCATATACAATTTATCTAACCTACTTATATATATATGAATCATCTTGTATTTGGAATATTGACTCTTGATAGGTGAAGGAGAAGCATCCTTAAAGACTTTGGAGGAGAAGCAGAGCGAAAGAGGAAAAGCAAGGATCAACCGTCGTGTATCGGGTAAGTCTTTCCTATCCTCCTATTTCCTTTACTGCATTCTAGAGTCAATTTCTTGCAAGTTTATTGAGTATGTTGGTAACCCCAGACCTTCGATTATAAGGTGTTTATTCCTGTACAACAGAACTAGCGACTCCACTGGGGAACCCAGACTGCTGTAGGTTGTTTCTGTCACCCCTGAATAGTCTTTGCTTTGAAGTTGGCGTGTGGTCTTTTATCCTGGTTCATACTTGCCTCAGTGTTTGAAAGTCTTATGAATTTTTCTTGTTTTTTGAGAAAAAATTTGTACCTACACACGGGTTGCTATTCTGCACAGTCACGTATAGAGGCCTGCATACACAGGTTGCTCTACCAGACAGTCGCATATAGTATGCGGGTTTCTCTTCTATACAGTCGCATATAAGCCTGGAAATAGGAATTTTTTAGGATTGGGTTTGCTTGTCCCTCTCTGTGTGTAATTCCTGTTTGTGTGTGGACTTTCTTTATGAATACTGTGCTCTTTGTCTGAAAGCCTTTGGTGACCACACTTTGTGCTTTTTTGAAAGCCCTTGAGTTTCTTTTGCTTGGATTATTTTCTGTTTGCATGCTGAAGTAGCTTGGCTTGTTTGGGTTGTAGGGTGAAGTGTCTTTGTCCAGATCAGTGATCAGGGTCTTGGGCTTTGTTTTTCCAGTCTGTCTTTTGACAGTAGTTGGTTGTCACTTTCCTTTATAAGTCTACAGTGATTTTAATCATTGTGTATACCCAAGCTAGGGTTCCTAGCCTTCCTTTGTTGGCTGTTTCTTGGTTCTGTTAGCTTGTTTACTTCAGTTTATTGTTTTTATACAGTTCATTAAATTCAACTTTACTCAAGTATAGTGCATTTTAGGTGCATGGTAGAGTTTTGAGCATTTTTAAAAGTGAAAAGAAAACATTGTCAAGCTTTTGCATTTTGTTTTTGCACAAGTAGTGTTTATTTCAGTTTAAGAATATAATCTCAAAATCTACAAAAAATATAGGCTTAGTTTCTTTTATCGTTGCATTCAATTCATCAATATATATTTGCAAAAAAGAAAAGAAGTTTGCTTTTATAGTGGTAATTTGCTTTGAAAAATACACCTTTACTTTCATTTATTTCTTATTGAGTCAAAAACACCATAAGTATATCACTCCATTTCCTTCTGAGTAAGAAACAACCCTTTAAAATGAACACATAATTAAAATTTACTAGTAATCTTTTGTTTTTAGGGGCCTTTCACCTACCAGCTTAGGCTAGACTTGTGGGCTAGGAAGTGTAAACTTCCTGCAAGTTATAAAAATCAGACGTAGTGGACCTTTCTTTAGGTAAATCCTTGAATTTATCGACTGTATCTGGGAAGCTCCTCTCAAACGGGAGTTAAGCACGAGGCCGCGTGGAGGCTTGGACAGAGAAGATAACCCTCCGAATCCTTGTCAAAGCATAGATCAGGACTTTTACGCATCTAAGGATTCTGTCCTAGACAGATTTTTGGGCTCAACTACCCTGCCCATGCGTATGAGTCAGGCTTGCGACTGTCCCCCAGACTGTTGGTATAGCTAAGGTAGCATTTAGTCTCTTGACTTTTAGGGTTCATATCTAGGTAAACCGGAAGGCTATTTTTGGTTCACCTTGAACGAGCTTGGAAGGTAACCCCTGTTGAAAGTGTAGGAGGGCGGTTGGGTGATTCCTCCGCTTGTGCCTAAGAACCAATTCAAGGATGCCAAGTAATCATTCATAAAATTTCTTCGTGAAAGTATATCTTTTACCCTGGTTTGATTGCTTGAGGCTTTAGGATTTTTCTAGTGTATGCTCTGTGGTTTTTCCTATGTTTAGTTGGCCTTAGGGTGTGATTTGTCAAATTTTCAATCGTGGAGGACCAACCTTTTAGAAGTTTAAGAAGGTTGAGAAACCTTCCTCCTCTCACCACATTGGAGCCTCCACCTCTACCCCAAAGGCGGAGATTGGACACTGACGGTTCATTTGAACCGGTAGGAATAAGTGAAGTTCTTGGTGAATCAGAACTGATTGCTAACCACTTCAATCTTGATACAGTCGAGATATAAGACTTGCAGACTGACGAGTTTGCGAGAAACTTTAACACACCCTTGACTGATTTAAACGATCCTGAGATTGTTCAGGTTATACCTTTTGATTCACCTGTATTAGGTGTCCTTGTGGGTAGGATCATGTCTTCTGCGAAATAAAGTCCTTTTGTGTTCACCTCAGCCGTTTCGATTGAAGGGGTACTACCTCCCCCGGTGAGTGCCCCTAGATCTAGTCTACCTTCTACACCTTTGACTCCAGCGAGCCAGGTGGTTCAACCATCGGTTCACTCAAACCTAGCAGGTACTTATGGTGACATGGTTACTGGGATCCCCAGTATACCTACTATTCCTTCTTCCTTTCCATATACAACCCAGAGTGGTCCAGTAGGATCCTCGGCATTTGTCCAAGGATTTCCTTGGAATGGGGGGCACATTCCCCCATCCTCTCCATACGTAGGTCCATCACCTTCCTATGTAGGAGCACAGTTTGGGAACAAAACCTCTTATGGAAAAAGTTTTCAAACTCCGATTTCAGTCCCGTTTATGAGCTCTCCCTTTTCATTGTTTAGCGGAGGGATACCTGCTCCTGTCTTTCAGACCCCTGCTTCTATGGGGACGACCCAAACTTCTTACACTGCACCTCCCACACACAATCATGTGGCTTACAAATGGAATCCATTTCAAAGCAACCTTCCCACTTCGCAAGCGATGTCAGGGGGAAACCCCACTTTTACCCATGGGCGTTCGGGGGCAGGTCCCTCCAATCCCCAAGCTGGCACATTTAGTACCCCTGTTCGACCCAAACTTCCATTTCTGGCAACCTTAAACTTGCCATATTTTTCAAAATTGATGAATGGCCCGGTAAGGCATGATCCCTTGTGGCCACTTGTTCCCACCAAATTGCCATCGGACATCCCTAAGTTCGAAGGCAAAGTTGGTGAAGATCCTAGGGCTCATGCCACCACATTCCATTTATGGTGTTCTTCGAATTCACTGAATGAAGATTCAATTAGGTTGAGGCTGTTCCAGAGAACCTTGGCAGGTACCACGGAAAAATGGTATATTGAATTGCCTTCTGCTGCTTGTAGTAGTTTCTGGGACTTGGCTAGTGCATTTCTTAGCCACTTTCAGCTTCCGGTCCGATATGATTTCAAGACGGACTTGTTGTCTACTTTTAGGAAAAGCAAGGCCACCCACATCTTGGATCACATCCAAGAGTGGAGGAGGCGAAAGAGCCTTATAAAAGCCACTATCCCTCCTCAGTTCCTTTTAGAGTGGTTCCTTAAATCCCTGTTGCGCTACATATCTAAGGACGTATCCACCTCAGGAGTGACGAATGAAGAAGAAGCCATTCTCAGGGCCCAGCAACTGGATTTGATTTATTCACAATCTAGGATCTTATATGAGATTATCCTTGAGGCACCGAGGCCTTCACACGATGCGGAGAAGCCTAAGCTTGGACCCCATGCCGATGGTGTGGTTGGGTCCGTTAACTCTCCCACCGTAGAATCTTTGGCTAAGCAACTTCATCAGTTGTCCGTCAAGCAGTCTATGGTGGAGGCATCAAAGGTTTCCCCCTCCCCTCAAAGTGCAAATGTTTTTGCACAAACCTCTCAGAAGGGCAATCAGCAGCCTGGCGGGAAGAAAAAGAAAGGCAAGAAGGGAGAGGGAAACCAAAACAAGCAAAAGCCCACGAACAATGCTGATGGGGGGAAAGAAAGAAAAGAAGAAGGTCAAGTTCCGTTGTAAGTTGTGCCAAGAGGACCACCTTACTCACCTTTTTCCCCTTATGGATCTATCCGAGAAGCTGCTTAAAGCTCAACAACCGGCTGTCCTAAAGGATCCTTTTCCCCAAGGACAGAACTCTGCTTCAGCTTCTAACGTAGCAGGGGGCACTCAAACTACCCCTAACCCAAACTATATCAACATGGTTCGATCTTCGACTTTGTTGCAGACAAGGAACAAAAACTATGAGAAAGAGACTCTTGAGAAGGGTAAAGCTGTAGGTGAACCTTCTAACCCTCTAACAATAGAGAAACCTGCTGAAATAATGCCAAAGATACCGAAAGGTGTCTTCAAGAAGACCTTGCATAACCCTAATGCTAGGGCTGCTTTGAACTACTCCGTGGTTGAAGACTTAGCTCAAACCCCGTGTGTAATGTCAGCTTTAGAGGTGTTACAGAGTTGTCCCACTCAGCGGGATGCCCTCTTAGCAGCTTTAGGCAGCATGGACTCTTCGAGTCTCATGGAGAAATTTCATTTATCTGATGTTAAAATTCGTCTGCCTTACCATGTAGCCCTATCAATAGATGTCGTCCATGGTGGTAAGACCATTGGAAGGGAAGTTTTTAATGAGGGGGCCTCTACATGTGTTATGTCCCTGGCCTGTTGGAAAGCTCTTGGATCCCCAGAGCTGGTCCCATCAAACACTTTACTTACTGCTTTTGATGGAATATCCTTCCATCTGCATGGTATCCTGCCAGCTTTTGAGATTAAGTTGGCAGGAAAAGCAATGTCTATTGAAGTAGAAGTGATTGATGCTCCTTTGGACTACAATCTGCTTTTGGGAAGGAATTGGACTTATGCGATGTCCGCTATTGCGTTGGCCGTTTTTCGTGTAGTGGTCTTTCCACATGAAGGCAAGTTGGTTACTATTGACCAACTTGATTTTACCCAAAAAGGTCATTTAGAGTCTACTGAGTCCGCTATGCCATTGGTTGATCAGGTCAAACCTGCTGCACAAAGCTTGGGGGATGGAATGTACACATCATTAATGGGCACATTTGATCTTCCAGCCCCTGTTAATTATATCGGTTATACTAGTGTGGGGAATTCCATCGCTACGGTTGTCGATAGGACTGATCCTTGGGTTCTCCCAACTCCCCATGAACCGGAAGTGCCCTTATCGACAGTGGAGGTGGCTTATCAAGCTATCACTCAAGCCACTGTTGATCCCATTCCAGATCCTCTAACAGTCTCGGAAGATCTTGAAGAAGTCTATTTACCCTAATGGGGAAAAAATATTCGCATTCTATAGATTGTTTAGACATGGTTTTACCTTCCGATGAAGCTATTCTGGAAGCCACGAGTGGACGTGATAAGATTTGTGAGGATCTTCATCATTGATCCTATTTTCTTCCAGAACTAAGTAGAATAGAAAACCAAGAGTTTCACGTGAGACTGTCAGAAGATGTTGATATACCTATCAACCCCTTGCCTAGGGAAGGAATCTTTGCCAAGGGGAATATGGAAAATATTTCCGCCACTATACCTATTAACATCTCTGTAAACCTTGATGTCATGGAAAACATATATATAGGTGCGAACTGCTCTCCTGAGGAGATTTCTATCTATACTGCCCTTTTAAAGGAATTCCGCGATGTCTTTGCCTGGTCATATGAGGAGATGCCAGGCATAGATCCATCAATTGTTGAACATGAAATCTAAACATATCCTAATGCCAAGCCGGTTCGACAAAAGTTTTATATATCCCATAGCTTTGACTGAATGGGTGTCCAACCCTGTTCCTATTGATAAAAAGCAAGGGACTATTCATGTTTGTACAGACTTTAGAGACCTCAATAAATCCTGTCCTAAGGACAACTATCCCACACTATTTATAGACTAGATCATAGATGCCTGTGTGGGAAGTGAGGTGTTCTCGTTTATGGATAGTTTCTCCGGATATAATCAAATTCAAATAAAACCAGAAGACCAACATAAAACTGCTTTCATTTTCCCTTGGGGTACATTTGCATATAAAAAAATGCCCTTTGGATTGAAAAATGTTCGGGAAACCTTTCAACGGGCTATGAACTTTGCTTTTCATGACATTAAAGCCATTGTCAAACCATACCTTGATGATCTGCCCGCACATTATCATAAGAGGATCCAACATCCAGATCATTTATGGTTGATATTTGAGAGATGCGGACATTATAAAATCCGCATGAATCCTCACAAGTGTGTATTCTGTGTCGAGTCAGGAATATTTCTTGGGTTCATTGTCTCTAGTAGAGGCATCCAGGTGGATCCATTGAAAGTTGAGGCCATTGTAAATCTGCCTCCTCCTCGTTCTCTCAGGCAACTTCAAAGCCTGCAAGGAAAGTCTAATTTTCTTCGACATTTTATTGTTAATTATGCCAAGATCACTAAGGGTTTCATGCGCCTGCTTAAATAGGACACCCCATTTGTATGGGATGAAACCGCACAACTTGCGTTTGAGGCATTGAAAAAAGCTTTGTTGTCGGCACCCTTATTACGTCCACCAGATTATTCTAGGGATTTTATATTATATCTGGCCGCGTTGGAGTCGACCATTGGGGTAGTATTAGTGCAGGAGGACGATAAGCTTGTAGAGCATTTCGTTTATTATCTTAGCCGTGCTTTGGCCGGACCTGAACTTAGATACTCCCACGTTAAGAAATTTTCCTTAGCAGCTGTTTATGCTGTGCAGAGGTTACATCACTACATTTTACTGAGGACCAGCACAGTAGTGGCGGATGTGAATCCATTCCAATATGTTTTATCCCGACGGATTTTTGGGGGGAAATTTAACAAATGGATAGTCATTCTCCAAGAGTTTGCCTTGGATTTCCAGTCTGCTAAGTCTAAGAAGTCCTTAGTTTTTGCTGAGCTTATAGCAGAATTTCTGACTGAAGAAGATGTAGTGGTTGAAGATGACTCATTCCCAGATGAGCACATCTTCCTGATATCCACCTCTGATCCTTGGTACGGAGATATTCTTATATATCTCCAGACTTTGAAGTACCCTGCAGCTTCCTCAAGGGAGGAACAACGTAAATTACGCCTTCATGCTAAGAACTACCTCATTATAGGAGATACATTATATCGACGAGGGGTAGATTCCATTTTGTGTCATTTCCTTACTCATGAGGAAGCGAAAATTGTCCTAAATGATTCCCATAGCGGAGTGTGTGGGGGTCATTTATCTGGGTTAGCAACGGCCCAAAAGATATTGCGTGCCGGTTATTTCTAGCCCACGATCTTTAAAGATTGTGTGGAAGCAGTGAAGCGCTGTCATCCATGTTAGCTTTACACCAGGAAAATGCGGTCACATCCTGCTCCTTTATTTCCTGTTGTCTCGGTAGGCCCCTTCATGAAATGGGGGATAGATTACGTGACATGCAACCCAGCCTCGGCTGGGGGGCATAAATACATCATTGTCGCTGTTGACTATTTTATGAAATGGGCAGAGGTAATGCCTACTTTTAAAGCCGACGAGGAAACAACAACTTTCTTTGTATTCAATCAGATTATTTCATGGTTTGTTATACCCAAAGTGATTGTCACTGACCATGGCATTCATTTTCAAAATGACATGATGACGGAATTGACTACCATGCTCGGATTCAAACAAGAACATTCTTCTCCCTACTATCCGCAAGAAAATGGTCAGGTTGAGGCTGTCAACAAAACTTTGAAAACTATCCTTAAACGTACAATTGATGCAGCCCGCTCTAACTGGCACATCATGTTATATCCTGCTCTTTGGGCCTACCGAACCAACATAAAGACTGCTATGGGTTTCTCCCCTTTCCAAATCATCCATGGAGTGGAAGCAGTTACTCCGATTGAATGTGAAATCCCGTCTCTAAAGATAGCCATTCATGTGTTACCTGATATGACTGAGCTTGAGGAATGTCTGGTACATTTAGAACACCTTGATGAACAATGTAGAGATGCACTGACTGTGAATCAGGCTCATAAAAATAGGGTCAAAACTCAGTATGATAAATTGGACAAACCTAGGGTTTTCTCTAAAGGGGAACTTGTCTTGCTTTGGGACCAAGATAAAGAACCTATGGGGGCAGGAAAATTCTAGGCTATATGGTTAGGATCTTATGTCATGTCGAAAGTATTGAGTAAAGGCACATATGAGTTAGTTGATTTTGATGGGAATAAACTGCCGGAGCCTATAAATGGGCTCTACCTGAAGAAGTACTACGCTCAGGCTTAGCACTTTTTCTTGTAATTTTATTGTATGTATTTTTATGTACATTAGGTTGTCAGTTTTGTTTTTTATATATATCTGCTGGTTGTTGCAGATGTCTTCTGAATGGTATATAGGGTTCGCTAATGGCGCCAGCCGTCATACTTGTAACCTAGCTTAAGCAGCATGGGTTATTTATTCTCCCTCAGGACAGCTTGTTGCCACGGGAGGCGCTTGCTTAGGTCCTGCTTCTAATAATGTTGCTGAGTATAGGGTCATCATTGAGCTCCTATGGGATGCTTTGTCACATGGTATCACCCAGCTTGAGGTCCGCATGGATTCTTAGTTGGTGGTTTCCCAGCTCAATCGAGCTTATCAGGTACGAAATCCTATCTTATTACATCATTTTATGCAAATTCATTTATTGGAAAGACATTTTGAAGTTATTACATTCAATCATATTCCACGAAACCAGAATTCATTGACTGATGCATATGCTAATTACATTTTGGATTGGCATCTCACACACATTTTATAAAAATATACAGCAAACATATGAAAAAAACGTGTAAATAAACTGACAACAAACACCAATATATATATATATATATATATATGTAAAATATATGTCCATAGATAGGTCAAGTCTGATCCTTAGATCCCGTCATATACAAAATATACAAAAATGTGGATCATAGTCCATCAAAATGCCCTAGATCTAAGCAGGACCGCCCTGCTCACTAGGACCTCCTTGGTCCCCATGGTCCCTTTGCACTCTGGCTTCCTCAGCCTCCTCGGCTTCGGCAGCCTCCACTGCCTCTATATATACGAGCACTGCTCTAACCACTCGTCTAAAAAGATGTAGCCAAACCGGTGGAACCCCAACTACAAACTCTTGCATGGCTATAGGGATATGCTCTATCTGCATGGTCGGTACTCGCTGGGTCAGCCTGGCCAAATTTCCCTCTAGTACCTTGATCAATCCTGGATCCTCGTCCACGACAGGACAAACAAACATGTGAGGGTGCCCTTCAGGGCGGACCGGTCCAATATCTGCATTTTGAAACATGAATAGGGTTAAGACTTGTACATATGTATATATCTATCATTCTAAAATTCATAAAAATTTGAAAATGATAAAAAATTAAAAAATTACTTACCTAGCTCTCCCCATGCTCCTCCTGGAGGGAGGACAAGGTCGGGGTCACCTTGGAAGTCCATCCCGGCATATGGAAACTACTCCAGTGCCGGTAGCTGTCGTTCCCACCACATGTAGAAATCATCATCATAGACACTATGTACTGAGTCTCCTCCTCCTTGGCGGAGGAAGATGTCTCCCCACCTGCTCAGCCTAGGCTAATGTGGAGATCTGATCGGTAGAGGTATAGCAGGGCTCAATGTTAGTACTCTCTCGAAGAAGAACGCCACTAATATGCTTGCATAGATAAAATTCTTGCGTCTTCTTCTCTTGCAGTCGGATAGTTGTCTCCTCATGATGGGGAAAACTCCCAAGCACCAATCATAGAGAGCCCCTCGAAAACAGTCAACTGCCAACCTCATTTGGTTCCTTGTGGCCAAATGTAAAGATGATGATCCTGATATTCTCACAATGGTGCTAGCTAGTACCTGGAGAGTAAAATCTCTGATATGTGCAACTGGAATGTAGGTCCCTCTTTTCTGAGTACCCTGTGTACAGAACACGTCTATATAGTTTTGTACACTTAAGGGGTCACCGCCCCTGCCAGTGCCCTCCAAGTTCACCGGTGCTCCTCGTCGTGACAACCCAGTAATGAAATATATGTCTTCAGTGGTAAGCTCTAAGGTTTCACCTTGTAGGTTGAACATCCCCAAGTCATGATCCCAATAATTTACCATGAACTCCAGTATGCGGACATTGGCCCGCATGGGTGATGTACAAAAGAATTGCAATAGCCCACTGGTCCGCAATGCCTGTATAGTGGGCGCACTTTGGAGCACTGCTTGGTCCATTATTTCATGCTCCCTTTCCCTCTATTCGAGAACCATCTTTTACCTAGCAAATACAAGTAATTTGATTCAGTATTTCCATATCAAAATTCAAAACAATTTGACTATATTTAAACTTTTGTCCTCCACGCAGTATACGCGACTGTCTATTTAGACATGTCACGTACTATACGTGACTGTCTAGTTAGGCAACCTGCGTATAGAACACGTATACGTGAGTTTCCATATCAGCAACCCGCGTATGCGTCGTGCTACAGTTCAGGATGCATTTAACTATGGAATTCAGACTCAAACTTAACAATTGCTTGGATCAAAATGACGAGCTCAGGGTGTAGGCTTACCTGCAACTGGCGGATTTCGATTTCGTCGGTCCAATTGTCCACAATGATCAATCAAAGGTAGAAGGTAAAACTTGATTTTTATGGCTCAAAAGTTCAAATGGTGAGTTTGTTTTGATTTTTTCAACTATTTATAGCAATTATATTTCTTAAAGTGGGTCTTTTTCTATAGTTTGAAATGTCAATCAACTAATACCTTATTTCTTTATGCCTTGGAACAGGTTTTCCACTTTTACAAAGTGTTGTTGCTCCCATAGGGTGGTTTTGTTATTTCCAATACATTTTGGCATCTTTTCACTCCACATTAACCTTAGCATTCAACATTTTTCCAGGGCCTATGGTATTCTAAGCCATTAGTCCCTTGTTTTTACCATTGTTCTTTCATGGCTAGGACCCTTTTTCATGAGTATCCTTCTTATATGCCTATGACATCTTTTGATACTCATGCCGCAATTGTTTCAGGTTTAGGGGTATCCTCTTAGCTATTTTTCACGCCAAATAGAGCTTCTTTTGAATATCTTTTTACAAGCTATCCCTTTATAGGACTCCCCATCCTTATGGAGTTTCTTTAGGCTCAGGTCTAACTCCTTCAAAATAGACTTGACTGCCGAGTTATCTCGTCCGTTCAAGCTCGTTAAGAATATGTGAACGGGCATCCGCATTGGTGGTAGGTTATCTCTTTCTCGGACCATGCGGAATAATACGAGAAATGATCACTCTCTTTTCTTTTGAATTGAGAAGAGTATTCTCAGGTATAGGTTTATCACTTTTCCAAACCCGAGGGACTAAATTTACGGAAAAGGAACACTCGGTTTGAGCTTAGTATTCTCTTTTTCGTGCTCTGGACCTAAACATGAAAAATATTCCAAGTGTACTTTGTCTCTT
>LPNX010788669.1:0-72760 GCA_001517045.1 Pseudotsuga menziesii | reverse complement strand
GCAATTGACCAACTTTTATAGTCACTTGTTTGACATAAATAAAATTATTTTATCTTATCTTGTCTCTTTACAATTTAGCTAGCACATCATATCTACTACCCTCTCCTTAATTATATAAAATAATTTTATAGTGATCATATTTTTGTAGCCATTTAACTCTAGTATCTCGCATTTTGTAGATGAGTGGTTTGACTATTGTACATCATCAAGGTCGTTTTCATTTTCGTATCATTATCCTTGGTTTTGTTGGCTTTGGACATTTCTTAGGAGATTACATTGAGAAGTATTGTTGAGTGCCACCCATGAAGAGAGAGACATTTTGGGTTGAGTGCCACCTAAGAAAAATCATATCAACATGGAGCTAACAATACTATTAAGCATCATCATAAAGTTTTAAATCAATAAACGCTACTACTTCAACATGCTTACTTCATGAAAGACTATGAGACACACTTCCTAACTTTCTTTGGCCTGTTTCTCATTGGTTTCACTTGCAACTTGCAAATCAGTTAGAGAAGAATTGCTAGTATGTTAGAGTACAATAAATTTTAATCTGAAGGACAACAATAAACGATGGCCCTAATCTCACTTTCTAGTGTAAAAATGCTCACACATATTACAAGAGATTTAATATGCAACATTCCATGCACAACCTTGCCTTTCCTATTAGCATTGATAGCCATTAGCATTAGTGGTAAGCTCCATTCCTCCAATTGAATATTTAACACTCTTGTAATTTTTTGAAACAGATTTATAAACAGAAGTTTTACGTGTTGTTCTATAGCCAAATAAGAGTCAGGGGTTTTAACTTTCCACTTGTCATATAATCTAAAATATTTTATGCAAATTATCGAGGATTAGACTGACCTTGCTCTTCACTGGATAGGAGTATAACAATTTGTTTATTACTTTTGAATCTTAAAATTCTTTTATGTTTATCAAATGCAAATCTTCGCTTTATTGATTTTGCAAGATGCTCGACATATTTTTCTTCTTTGATCAATATCTCATGTTGGGCTCGTATTTGTTTCTTAGGTTAACTTTGCATAGAGTTGTCATATCAAGTCAAGAGCGCTACTCGGCAAGGGCTACAAAATATTGTTGCATAGTAGCATGTTTTCAAATCTATTGGAGGTTCTTCATTATTATTGACTACTTAGACCTATGTATTTACCCTAGATATGTTTTTTCCTTAATGGTCATATTGAAAGATCATATTGCACTCAAGGTTCAATTCCTTGAATGGTTAAAAGATAAAATCATATCATATATGGATAAATATATCTACAGATAGATATGATTTTTATACAGTAAGTAGCTTGACACATAGTGCTTAATTTTATAGTGGTTCCTCTTGTGAATTCTAGACAATAATTTATGGTATATTGCTTTTGTAAAGCCTCGCTTTTGTAGCAATGCACTTCTACTCTTATTTGTATTCTTGAGTGCTTATTTCATTTTCCCAGTAATGATGGTATAACTAAGGAAGCATTATTTCTTATAGTTTCCATTGGAGGGGCAATCATACATATTAAGCTTTTGAAGTTAAATGAGATGAAAATTTTCCTATCATCCTCTCAAACAAGAAGAAATCATTTAATCTTGAATGCAAACTGCTGCAAATTTGTATCCATTTTGTTTTTAGTTTCTATAACTTTGTCAAAATAGCTTGGTAAGAATTGGTTAAATTCATGGGATAAGATACATTAGCCAAATCCAACTGTAATTTAATGTGATAATATGTTGAATGAAACTACAACTTTGTCTAAATAGCTTGGTAAGAATTGGTTAAATTCAATGGAAAAGATACATTAGCCAAATCCAAGTGTAATTTAATGTGATAATATGTTGAATGAAACTACAACTTTGTCAAAATAGCTTGGTAAGAATTGGTTAAATTCAATGGAGAAGATACATTAGCCAAATCAAAGTGTAATTTAATGTGATAATATGTTGAATGAAGCTAGAGCAAGATACTTTTATAGAGGGGTCTAACCAATCTTGAATGAACTATGAAGCAATAACCATATAGTCAAAAAGTGAAGAAACTCAAAAATCATAAATTTATTTAAATTTTTAGAGGAAACTAGAATAGGTACATTAGAGTGCTTGTCCCCTGTTCCCCCGAATTTGACAGGGGTATCCGCATGTGAAGTGCTTTCACATTTTTCAATGGGGTGACACCATGGAGGTCATTCTCAAAGCATTTTTCTAGCAGGTGGAACTCGGGCAATATCTAGAGGGCTCCTAAAAGACATCAGTTCCTACTATTGTGACATTGCCTCCCTGGGCACGTCCATTACTAGATGTTTACACGGGAGCACTCTACGGACTATTCTTTGAAGTCCAAGTCTGGTGTCAGTCCGGATCAAGGTCTTTGAATGAAAAGAAATCATCACCCAGGCCCAACTGAGAGGCGTGAGAACATGAAGTTATCAAGTTGATGCACAAAAGCAAAGCTCCCAGGCATGCCCAAATGTCAATCTCAGCCTAAGAAAATTGCTAGCATTTGTCTCCAATAGCCAAAAAAAAAAGCGAAAAGGAAACCGAATCTCATTTTTAAAGCTTCATAAGCGGTAAGTAATGGTTGCAATCTCTCTCTATTGGTTAAATAATTGTTTTATGGGTGTAATCAGCAATTAATATTTCCATACAAAAAAACTATTCTCACTCGTAAAGCGCCCGTCCCATTTTCATAGCTCACGGCCGAGGCACGTAAAGGCAAGAATCTCGCCATGATTCTGGAGCAGCTGAATGAAACACGCCAAGTTTGGAGTTTGAATTCATTTTCAAGTCAGCGTTCTTCGCCATCGTTTTTCTGTTTGACATCAACCCGTGAGTTAAATTTATTGGCAATTATTCTAAAATGGCAGAAACGGCGTTTAGTGCAAAATCCAAATTTTAGTTAATTCACTGCGGAATTGATAGAAGACTACCCTCCATATGATAATGCAGCTGTGCTACGTGGAGTTTGGAACAATCGCGTCAGAGTTTGGATTTTGAAATTTCAGCGCATATTCCTTTTGCCAAGGATATTCCTTTCGCCAAGGATGTTGTTGGATGCCGAGTTAGAAATGGTCGATGTCACCTTTATTCAGGATGCCGAGTGTGTTGATTACACAATTGTAGAACATCTAGTGGTTTGTTGTAGCGAACAGGATGCCGAGTGTGTTGATTACACAATCGATGGCGTCTTTATGGACATATCGACTTTTGGTTAGGCATTGCTTTTGGTTTAAGTAAAGAGTTGAAACCACTAATCTTTAATAAAGTGGATTGGTTAATGTATTTGATGGGAGAAAAAGTGGATCTTCCTTTCTTCCACTTTTCTATTTTATATTATTATTTTATCATTTTCTCAAGAGAGCCTTTTTTGGCCTATAAAAGAGGATAGAAACTTGGTACTCTTGCTTCAATTTACTAAGCATTGCTATACATGTGCCAGCGTATTCGTGAGTTTCAGAGCTCAAAATGAACATTAAACTCACAGTATACCGAAGAACACCAGGTGGGATTTTTCCTTCCACATCGCGTTGACCTCAATCTAAAGCCCAATATTCAAAGAATTTTGCTTGCGAGTCTGAGACGTGTGCAATGCGTGTGCGAAACCCTTGTTGCAACGGATCCTGGCACTATTCTTGAGCGCGACTTCGCTGAGTGTGGAGGCCGCCAA
Organism: Pseudotsuga menziesii; assembly: GCA_001517045.1. NCBI lineage: Eukaryota > Viridiplantae > Streptophyta > Pinopsida > Pinales > Pinaceae > Pseudotsuga > Pseudotsuga menziesii. The sequence continues at coordinate 69,087 of LPNX010788669.1, read as the reverse complement.
TGTTGAGTTCAGGAACTTCTTCTAGGAATGAGACTCGGGTTCAGAGCAGAGCGTAAGAGGCGTGCAGGTTCAGCAACATGAGGAGCAGTAGCAGAGCAGGTGTGGTCAAGCAACGTGAGGAGCAGAGCGTAGGTTCAGCAGAGTAGGCAGAGCAGCAAAGCAGAGCAGGAGCATAGGGGCTTCAGTAGCGTGAGGAGTAGGCAGTCTGAAGGAAGCAGGCAGCAGGAAGCTGTGAAGGCATGGATTCACACTTGGCATCACCCATAACTAACAGCTTAGGTCAAGTGAAAATTGCCTCCTCGAGCAATACAGGGAAGTGGGTTTGGGTTAATGCCAAGCATTTTCGGTGTATTTTAAAATGGAGAGTTGCCCATCTAAAGTGGGAGGAAACAAGGAGAACACAGTTTCAAAGGAAGACTAACAAACAGACAAACAAGTGTTTATGGCAAAGAGGTGGTAACAACAGGGGTAAAAACAACATTGATCCTACCCTATATAGTCCCACATCCACACCTCTCACCTGGTCATCTAACCTATATGTACAAGAGCTACTCAATATCAAGAGGAGAGTGGAGGTTTTGGAAGTCAAAGAGCATGAAAGGGACCTTAAAATCCATCTGTTAACAGTAGAAAATCAACGTCTAGCAGAATGCAACAAGGTTTTAAAAGGTCCAGCGACATTGTTGCAAGAAGCTATTCTGGTAGGCAAGATATGAAGGCAGTCTGGCAAAGAATGAAAGAATCAACAGGGGAAGAGAGAGGGGTGTTGAATCATAAAACACCCAATGTTGAAGGGAAAACAGATGAACAAGCAAATAACCAGGGAATGAAAGTAAGAGAAGCAGAAAATGGAGGTTCCACCAAAAATTCCAGAACGTGGACACAAGTTATTAGCAAGCATGCTAATATAGAAAAGGAAAAAGAAGCAAGCAACCAAGGAGACAACAAACAAGGAAACGAAACCATAGAAAGACAAGTCAGAGCAACAAGCATAATAATTAAAGGTGTAAGAAAGTATGGTAAGAACGAATATACCCTGAAGCTTGCAAGTGACTTTCTAAAAGACAAGTTGAATTGGCAAGGCCAAATTTGCCAAGCATGGAGGGTGGGTAAGCCCAGTGATGAGAGAGCCAAGCCCATAAAAGTCATCATGGCAGGTGCACGTGACAAGCAAACTCTTCTAAGTAAGAAGCATCTTTTAAAGGGTTCTCGCTTTTCCCTAGAGGAAGACTCAACTATCATGTAGCAAGAGGAAAGAAAAAAAGAGTTGTCAAAGGCCAGAGTAGCAAGAGATGAGGGAAAAAGAGCATGGTTATACAAAAGCAAAGCTGTTATTGTTGTTTTTGGTCCTCCTTCTAAAGCAAGACAGCAAAAAAATAATCAAGAAGTGATAGCAAACCCCTTAGCAGGAAATATCGCAGCAAGTTCAGGATGGGCAAATAGGGGTGTAGACTCAACTTTGAGTCTTGTATGCCAAAGCAAATAGCAACCAAGGTCTATCCAAGTTCTCTTAAGCTTAGTATGTTGAAACTGCAAAGGATACCCGTGGAGGCATGGACCTGGACTAGGACCTATTGCAGAAGATAGGGACATAATATGTCTCGTGGAAACACATGAACATGAAGGGTGCAAGACACTCCTTTTTGAAAAATATATGAAGCTGGCAGTATGGAACAAGGCAGCAGAGAATGGAAAAGGTCACGGTGGTATCATGGTCTTAGTGAAGAAAAAGGTAGATCGTTGCATTCAACTAGAAAAAGAAGACTCAAATAAACAATTTATATGGTTTAAAATATTAGAAATTGGAAATGTCATCAGAATTGCAGCATGCTACTTCGCCCCACAAGTTTCAAAAAATTACAAAAGGAGGGGGCTCGACCATAAAGACCCTTTTGCAGCATTAAAAAACGATATTGCAAAGTATTCTCAAGTAGGTGAAATCCTTCTAGTAGGAGATTTCAACGCCAGGACCGCAAGTGAACAAGTTAGCATTCTTTGTCAAAGGGAAGATTGCAATCCTATTTGGCTTACAAAAGAAAGAAATCATCAATGGACAAGAATTTCAAAAGACAACAAAAGCTGCAATTTCTTTGGAGAACAATTGCTTACCTTATGTGGAACTTTCAATTTAGTAATCTGCAATGGTTTGCCTAAATGGTCAAACTCTGGTAATTTCACTTGTAATACCTGCAATGGAGCAAGTGTGGTGGATTATGCAATTTGCTCGCATGGACTATGCGAGAAAATGGAGGAAGCTATGATTGGAGAACAACTCTGGGATTTAAAATCTGATCACAAACCGATCTATCTAAGTCTTTCTTGGACTGATAAGCAGTAGGAGGGGACAAAAAATCAGCAGATTCAACAACCTTTTACAAGGGGCGGAATTCTTTTGACGCAAGAGAACTGTAATGTATTTAGGAAGGCATTAGAGAGACTTTGTAAGAGGGAGGAAATTCTGTCCCAAGGCCTTGATAATTAGCAGCTAACTAATTTAATTCAAAGGGCACTCACAAAATGCAAGAGAGCGAAAAATACGAAACATGAAACAAATTGCTTTCCTGTTAATGCTTGGTTCGATGAGGAGTGCAAAAAAGCAAGGAGAAGGTGGAGAGAGTCAAACTGGAAAGAAAGAGACTTAAAAAGCTACAAGCAGATTATAAGGAAGAAAAAAATTGATTTCATGGTCTCAAGGAGAGAAGAGCTAATCTTCCTTGGGAAAAACAACCCCAAGTTATTTTGGAAGGAACTTCAAGCGAGCAAGAAGCAAACTAAAAACAATATTACAGCGGACCAGTGGCTTGAGTATGCAAGGCAACTCTATGAGCAGAATCCTAAGGTTGAACCCCCTCCCCCCTTAGTCAACACTGCCACCATCACTAAGCTTTTCACCGTGCAAGAGATTGAGGTGGGCATTAAAAAGTTGGGTGTTGGAAAAGCCAAAGATTTAGTAGAACTTCAAGCTGAATATCTAAAGTGGGGTTGAAAAACTCTTGCACCTCACATTATAGGAATCTTCAACAACATCATTCAACAGGGATTCCCTATAGATTGGACAACTAGCCTCGCAATTCCTCTTTTCAAGAACGAGGATGTCAATGATCCCTCCAATTATAGGACCATAATGATAAACCCCTTGTTTGCAAAGCTATTTGGAAGCATGCTAGAAAATAGAATTAGCAAGTGGGTGGAAGAAAGGAGCAAGCATGCTAAAGGACAAGCAGGTTTTAGACCTAAACATTCCACGGTGGACCATGGTATTACTTTAAGGCACATCATTGAAAAAGTGTGGGAGAAAAAAGGGGAAGCCTTTTGTTGCTTTGTAGATTTCAAAAAAGCTTTTGACACGGTTCCCAGGGATAAACTATGATACAGAATGGAGGAAATTGGGGTTCCTATACATCTTAGAGCAGTTGTTCACAGGATATATGAGGAGGTCAAAGTCAAAATCAGAACATTAGATGGTATCTTCGAAAGTTTCAGAAGCGATATTGGGGTCAAGCAAGGGTGCCCATTATCCCCTACCCATTTTGGCTTATATATTGACAAACTTGAAGAGTGGTTAAACCTAGAGGGCGGGGATGGCATCCTCATGGGCGAGTATGTGATAAGGCTTCTTTTGTATGCAGATGACCTTATTTTGATTGCTAAGTCTGCTCTTGGCTTGCAAGAGCACTTGATTTCCCTTGAGCACTTTTGTAGAACAGTTGGGATGCAAGTAAATACTAGCAAGATGAAAGTGGTAGTTTTTTCTAGCAAAAGAAAACATAAACAACATAAGTTCTACTTTGAACACAATACCCTTGAAGTAGTGGAAGATTACAAGTCCCTTGGAATCGACTTCAACAAAAGTTTGAGTTGGAAAGGTTGTAGGAAAAAGAGAACTCTGGGAGGTTGGAATCCAAAATAGGTGTAGAGAGGCAGAGTTATGGGATTGGAAAACTATGCAAACCCTTTTTGGGCTCTTAGTGATCTTGGTTGTTCTCTATGGTTGTGAAGTTTGGGCTAGTAGTACCTCTGACTTACAGTGGAAGCAAATAGAAAAGATTCAAAAACACATGATCACAAGCAAGTTCAAAATTAAAGGTTCAGTGCCATACGAAATCATGCTAAGTGAAATGGGGGTGGCTTCTATTGAAGCAATCGCTATGGTGAGACTCATAAGATATCTAAAAAGAGTTGAGAAAATGGAAGAAGGTAGATGGCCTAATGTTGTCCTCAATGACATATTGTGCAAAAGAAAGAAGATTTGGATGCGACAAAATATTAAATGGCTTAGCAAGTGGGATATGTGCTTGAGCACGTGTCCTACGAATAGTAAAGAAATAAAGGCTTTTGTTATCAATAAGTTCCACAAGCGAACTTGGGATAAAGAGCCAGGGGGAAAGAGAAAGTATTATATTGAAGAGTGTAACCCTACCTACGATCAACATCAAAAGGCATACATAGGGGCCAATAAAATATTGTAAGGAGACTGGGCTTTATTATATGATTCATGGTTCAAGAAGGATTTCAAAGGTAAATTACGCACCAGATGGTTGGGACCTTACTGAGTGGATACGATGTTTGATAATTGCATTGTTCGACTAACCACGATTGATGAGAATCAGACTCCATTATTTGATAATAACCATCAGTTGCGGCTCTATCATAAGCCACTTTCAAATAATGTGTTTGTCTCGCATGTTGTCGTTGATTTGAATTGTTAATTTGTACAAGAACAGGGGTCTTTCCATGTTTCTATTACTCCTAAATCTTTTGCATATTTCCACAAGAATCTGTACATAAATAAATTTGTTTGATATGGTTTATAGATTGCTTAATAGTTTTTAGTTAAGCTTTGATTTGGTTTGGTTAGAAAATTTGTATGCAGGAATAAAAGCGAGGGATCCAATCGGAATTGAGTAGTCGAGGGCCAATCAATTGCGGGAATCATAAACGACCATCTGCAGGTGCTGAATAATCACTCAGGAAGATGGACGAGGAAGACTCGTGGATTTCTGACAAAGTTTGTCGGGCATCGCTTTTTGCCAAAACTCCGCCACTTTCTTTACCATCCCCCGAAATCCGTTATTTTCTCCACTTTTTGTCAAAAATCCACCACTTTCATTACCATCCACTGAAACTCTGCTAATTTCTTCACTTTTTATCGAAACTCCGCCACTTTCTTTACCATCCGCTAAAACTCCGCTAATTTCTTCGCTTTCTACCGAAATTCTACTAATTTCTCTGCTTTCTGCTGAAACTCCGCCATATATTCAGTTAAGATTTCATTAACTTCTCTTACTCTTGTTGAAACTCCACTAGTTCTTTGCTGAACGACCACTCATTCAATTAATGCCAACATGGATGCATTCTGGGATACGGGCCAACTAACTTTATGAAAGCTGCATGTGAAAGGTTTTCTTCATCGTTTGATTCGACAACAAGGACATGTTACTGCAAAGGTTGATGGTTCATCATGGTTAGTGTGGAGGTATGAGTCCCAATCATAAGTCTGACGAGGCATAAAGTAGCAGAATAATTATGGTTATATTACGTTTGTACATCCCTATTAGCAACCTTTAACCAATTTGCTCAATAAAAGGTCATATCACTGCCCTTTGTCTGTATCTATTGATTGTCGTCATTTCTGCGATAAATTTTTAACATGAGCCCATTCCATGATTGTACCAACTTTCCAAAAATAGTCACCATTTGCTGTTCATTGTTGATCCTGCTTGTTGCAACTCCAACGTCTAATTTGGGGAATCCACCCTCTATTTCGAAGACTGGGGAACTTGGTGAACTGTTATGCCCAGAATGCAGGGATTTATTTAAACTTTCAGATTATAAATTCATAATGGTGGAAGTGTCAGCATGGAAAATAGCACAATCAAGGCAAGGGAGAAGTGAAATACCAACAGAAGAATCAATGGAGGAAAAAGAGCCAGAGTTGAATATAACCCCTAATCAGGAGTTACAAGAGCATGAAGAAGAACAATCTCAGCAATCAGGGGACACTGAATTACTTCCCAACTAGTCTCAGCGGTTAGGAGACATTGGATTATTTCTAGATCAGTCTCAATAGTGAGGAGATATTGAAATGATCCAAGAACAATCTCAGCGTCCTGGAGGCATCGAAATATTTACAGAACGGGATGTTGTTACACAAGAACCAACATTCCTAAAATGTGTTGATGAAGCAACAACACAAATAGAAATTGATGGGACTAAAGTACAAAGACAAGATGTTGCTACACAAGAACCAACATTTCCAAAATTAGTCACTGAAGCAGCGATACAAATAGAAGTTGTTGATATTGGAGCACAAAAGCTGGATGTTGTCACATAAGAACCATCATTCCTAAAATTGGTTGTTGAAGCAACAACACAAATATAAGTTGCTGAAACAAAGTTGGAAAAAGAAGCTGTTAAGTTGGTAATAGAAGATAAGATTGTTGAAACACGGGATTCATTCCCAATGGGAGAAATTGAAAATGAAATTATTGTATTAGACAAATGAGAAGGAAAAGACAAAAAGAGGAGAAAAAGAACAGGAATTGAAAAAGGAGCTTTCCCTGTTACAACTTGAGCTGAGTAAATGGAGATATCATGCTTGTTTGAGTGAGAAGGGGATGATTTCCCTGCCTAAACACATGAGGATTGTTCAGTAGCTTAAAGATAAATGGGTTGAAGAACTGATCTTCCAAAAATTCCAATGGGAAAATTTGCGAAATGAGCAAAAGGAATTAAGGAAGTTCAAGTCTATGTAGAAGGAAAATGAGAAAATGTACACCTTAATTCAAGAAGTGTGAGCCGCAGACCTCCATCACCCTCCTATTCTGTATTTCTCTTTGAGCAGATAACTATGTTCCAAATCAGAGCTTTGAAAGAAGGTAAGCCTTATCAGATCATGACAACTCCTCAATTTTTGGATAGCTTTACTCAGAGTAATTTTCCCTAGCATAATCTGTTATGTGAACTATACCTGCATGAAATGGCATGTCTTATGGACTCCCAATCTAATGATGTTCCTCACATAGGGAACATTCACATGAGGGAATTCACTTCTTTTGTTACTAATCATATGCACTAATGGAATGATTCTCAGGCTTTTCACAAGAATGAGGATAATTCCATTCTTTGGATTCGAAGTGAAGAGTCAGTCCCCCGTGCCCCTGATTGCTAGACACAAAAGACATATTTTGTCTCCTGAAAAGGTTAGTAAATTAATGGTATTTCAGCGGGAGGTTATTTCTACTTGTGTCAACATGATCTCTCAGTAGGAGGCTTATTCCTTGAAAGGAAGCAATTATCGGTGGGAAGCTTCTTCCATATCCTTAAGGGAAAAAGATCCATATTGTTTTGAAAATTTCAAGTATGCCCTGTCTCAGGTGCCAGGATATGTTGAATGCATGGAAACGTGTAGACCAAGTTGGTTGGGGTTAAAGTTTAGATTTCCACTCATTTGGTTGCCAAAGAGGCAGTATAAGAGCATCTATAAGTTAACCAAGAAAGAAGAGAGGGATTGTTGGGCCAACTTAATTGCAAGCAATGGGTTTCTACACACAAGAGAGAGACCTGAATCTTCCTTCAACTTCACCAATTTCCACAAGAGATGTTTGGAGTCAGACTCATATTCAAACTAGTTGGAGGTTGTTGCATGGGGACATGCAATAGGATAGTTGGGGGGAGATGTTGGGTGCTAGAAATGTCCCCTTTTGCCCAATCTTATTTATCCCTTTTCCATGATTTTGCCTCTTACTTATATGGCAAGTCATTATATTCCCAAAGAACAAGCATGAATTCGAACATGTATAATTTATTATTATTTTGTTACATTAATGCTTAGAATTTCTTGTGAATTTGGATTTCATTCTTCGTAATACTGACTTGTGATGTATTTATGAAGAGTAAGTAAAGTCCTCAAAGAATCCATGACTATCAGCTTGTTGATACACACGAAACCCGAAGTACTTGGCAGCAGCTACTCATCTCCAGGGCTCGGTTTGGATCATGGTTGAAACAACACAGGTTATCCTCCCACATGGCCAACTGAGACTGGCCCAAGCAAGGGATCAATTTCAGTAAAAGGCATAATTGATTATGAAACAGAATTTACTTTAATGTAACGATCTTTGTAACTGTTTCTATTTCTATACTATATATTTGGTAGCCTGAAGATCGGAGATCTTCATGGTTGCATAAATTAATGAACCTGAACTGATTTGTTTTAGTATATATGGGAGGATGAAATGATATAGAAGGTTAGGCTTAATTTGGAGAGAACTATCAGCAGGTGTAAAGAACTCTGTAATTGAAATTCATTGTTAATGAAAGAAACAAAATTTTCCCGATTACTGTGTTTTGAGAGCCGATAACGGCTTTTCTGTTATAAGGCCAGGGCGCACCTTCTCCCAGAGGTGCCGAGATTAGTTACAGTGTTGTTTCTTTTAATATTTTCATCTCTCTGTGGTGTGGAATTGCAATTTAGATTATTTCCCGATCGTTGCAACAATAGTTATGAGATAAGCACATTGTTATAATTTTCATGTGGTTTGTTGCAACAATGTGGTGTGAACAGTCAACTTTCTTATGCAGGTGTGCTAATTATTATTGTTGTTATAGTCACGCTCAGCTCTTGCGCATTATTGTTATTTATCTTTCCTAGAATTTGCTAAATTAGGTAGATCATTATTTTCATGAACTGAATATTTTGGTAATGGTTTGTATTCCTTTTAATTTGGTATTTTAAGATTTACCTTCTTGCAAAAGCAATTCTAGTTAATTTATTCTTAAATCAATTATTGTAGGATTGATGTTGTAGGAATTAGGAATCCTTTGAGTTCTTAGATTGATAATCAAGATTGGTTTTCACAGGGATTTGAGTTGACTTAGCGATTGGTAGGTTGAACGATCTTTATTTCACCAGTCAACTACTGTCACTGTTTATGCATATATTGTGCTTAGTTACCTTTGAAATAACCAAACTTTCTTGGGTTGACAATTTATATTGAGCACTCTGTTTGTTTACTGAATTTGATGAGCATATAGAGTGACCAACTTGTATTGACTCAGTTAGGCATTCCAGGCATGGTATTCCAAGATCGATGGATACCTATGGAGTATGGGTTTCACTAAAAGTGAAGCAGATCCCAATTTATATTTATATTTGTTGAGGCTTATCTTCTCATTTTGGTACTATATGTAGATGATTTGTTTCTTAAAGGTTCAAAGAAGTTGAGTTCAAGATGAAGGACATCCATATGATGCATTACTTCTTGGGGTTGGAGGTTTGGTAGAGACCAAGGGAGATTTCTCTTAGTCAGGGTAAGTGTGCAATTGAGATCCTAAAGATATTTCGAACAGAGGATTGCAAACCCATGGCCACACCTGTGATCATTAATATGAAGAAGTCCACTACTTTAGATTCATATATCGTGGATCCCACATTGTATAGGTAGTTGATAAGTTCCTTGATGTATTTAGTTAACACTAGGCCATGTATACGCTTGTAGTGAACACCTTGAGTCAAATCATGGTGGAGTTGAGGATGGAGCATTAGGTAGAAGAAAAAAATGTGCTCAAATACTTCAAGGGCATAGTGGAGTATGGGTTGAGATATCTTGGAGACAGTGAGGTCAAGTTGCAAGGATATACATACTTAGATTGGGAAAGCAGTGCATCAAATGAGAATAGCACCTCAAGGTGTTGCTTCAGCTCAAGATCAACGAAGATATTCTAGTTCAACTGAAAGCAAACTTTTGTGGTACTCGGCTCAGCAGAGGTAGAGGACATCGTAGTGAGTACAGCTAGTTGTGAGGCCATATGCCTTTATAAGTTGCTAGCAGGTTTATTTGATTAGGAGTTGCATACCATGTTGATTTATTGTGATAATAAGATTTGTATCAAACTCTCTAAGGATCCACTTTTTCATGACAAATACAACTATATTGAGATGAGATATCATTTCAATCAAGACAAGATTCATAAGGTAGTAGTGAAGCTCTAGTATGTACCCACAACTCAACATGTTGTTGATATTCTAACCAAACCTTAGCAAAATGGAAGTTTGAAGCATTCAAAGGAAAACTTGGATTGGTGCAAAATTCCTTCCTCGCTAAGAGGGAGTGTTGATGTTTGTAGCTCAAACATGAACTTCTACAAAGATTTAGTGTCAAATGTGGGTGAAGTCATCCAAGTCAAATCTTTTTTGTATTTCATTTTATATATAAAGTGAAAGTATTTTAATTAGTTGTTGAGTCTAATAAAGTTTAATTCTAATACAATGGTGATTTATACTAATTTTCCAGCCATACTTCTCATCGAGAGATTAGGGTTTTTCGTAGATTAGGTTTTCAGTGAAAGTATAAAGGTAAGTTAAGGTAGAGGGTTAAGACACATTCATTATTCAATCAAATATAGTTTTCGTCATAAGGTGAAGATATTCATTTGGGGAGAGAAATCAAAGTGTCAAAGAGGAGCCCAATTCAACAACTAGGCATATTTTACCAGGAAGGTAAGCATTAGTAGAAGATTAGTACAATCATACTGATATGTACGAACAGGTACACACAGGCCTGCAGCAAGTACCATCTGGTGCGTAATTTACCTTTGAAATCCTTCTTGAACCATGAATCATATAATAAAGCCCAGTCTCCTTACAATATAATACTTTACAATAAAACATGGTTCAAAAGGCATACATAGGAGAGGATAAAGCTTCCTTTACAATAAAATATTTATATTTTCCTAAGATCCAGTCTATGGTGGTGTAAAATAATACAAAATCCCCACTCAACAACTAACTTCTAACAAGTTACATAAAAAAGAGTGGTCAAAGCCACTTGTACATTCTATAAGATACATGGGGACCCTAAATGAGGGGATGTCTCCATCAAACAAGGGAACAAGTGGTTGGTGATGATGCCACATGGCCTCCAAATGCCCCTCCAAGAATTGTGCTCCAAAGGAACGTCCACAAAACCACCCAAAAACCCCTCTCCAAATGGGGTTCTTTAACAAAACAAATCCTCCAAACAACCACATGATGTGTCCACATACAAAACCAATCACCCATGCATGCCCATAGGCTAGCCTCCAAAGGCTTGTCTCAAAGTTACTTGTCCACCAAGCAAAGTACATATAGGGGTATGAAGCCATCGATGATGTCCACAAGGAAGTTGAGCATTCAAGTTATGCCCACTTACTTGCCTTCCAAGTCTTCCCTCAAGGTAACTTGTTTCTCAAGAAAGGTCCAAAACAGGGTTTGAAACCCATCAATGTTTTCCACTTGTCCACAAGCATACACATGTCCACATAGAAGACAACAAACCATTCTCCAAGGGCTTCCTTAAAGACACCTCCATCAAAATGAGTCCACATATGCTACCAATTAGGACCAAGACATGTTCTAAATGGAGAATTGTCCTTAATATAAATAAAGTATGCAAGAAAAACCCTGAAAGGTGCCTACTCCACCAAATCCACAAGCAAATTTCCATACACCAAGGGACAAACTCATGTATAAAATTTCAAACAAGGAGAAGCTCCTCCTAATGGCATGAAATCTCTCCTAAACCGACCATGAATCTTCAAGGGTTGAATGCTTTCTTAACTAGGGCATAAAACTCCTAGGGCGTCACCTTATCAAACTCAATTTCCTAGTTGTTTGGAACCCTCAACCACAGAAATAGACTGTTTTAGGGAAGTTGTGGCTGCTATTGCTCTTGTTCATAGGTTTGGAGAATTTTTTATAGTTGTTCTTTAACTGCTTTTCATCACATAGTTTGTAGTTTCCTTTATAGGGGATCCTATCCAAGACGGGCAAAGGACAGGAAACTAAACTAAGTGACCCGAGAGTGCCTCAACCGTTGCAAGTGATGCAAGTGTCACACTGGATGGGGCACTCTTCACTTTAGGCCAATCTGGAGCTAAGCCAAGGGGTAAACCCTAGCTAATCAGTGATGGTAGCTTACGCAAAACAAGACACACGAGAAAACAAAATAAATGTCAAGCGCAAACAAAGTGGTCTTGAATTTTAACCCTAAATCAAAGAAACAACTAGAAGAATGAAAGAAATCCAAATGTACGGCTGAGAAAGCTTATGGAAGTCACAAAATGCTTAGCAAAGAATAATATATTTCCACTAGCAAAAGAGTTATGATCAGATCTAGGATGGATAATGTGCCAGGCAAGATGGCCAAGTCATAGCTGAGTGAGAATTTAACCAATATGTGAGACAACTACAATATAGTAAAATTATTTAAGTCTCGCACTTGAAATGCAAGTTATGATGATAGATGAACCATACAAACACACAACAAGCAGTCCCAAATCCCCAAACCCAGAAAACGTAGGTTGCCCAAGGAGGGTGCACCTCTACCAGAAAGACTAGTGCCTAGAAGGGTTAAATGGAATCGAAAAGTCACAATGCTTGGTCTCTAAGGTTTTTACACTATTTCTAACTTGGGTTTGAAAGCAAAAATAAAATTTACGGTTGGAAATTAAGATACAAAATTTTTTTAATTTAAGTTTATTTCTACTGACCATGGAATGAGAAATGTAAATGGAGAAAGGCCACAAGTTACTTACTTGAATCTGAAGTTTGGTGAGGTTATTCTCCCCTTACTAACCAAAAATTAAAATAGCTTGATTTTCCACCATGAACTAGCTATACTCTTTGAATCCAAATCACCCTTCCACAACAAGTAGAGAAATGTTAGCAGCTTGCAAAACAAACTCTAAATGCTGCAACAAAACTAGAAATATTTGTAGGAATGAGAGATTAATTTGCCAAGACAAAGATAACAAAATTTGCAAATCAAAATCTAAGCAAAACTCCCTCAAAACAAAGTGTCAAGCAAAGGGGGCGCTGCCACCAATTCGTCTAGCCAAGACGCCCCCGTGCAAACAAGTTTAACAATTGCTACTCGGGATAGAAACTCAAAATATGGATAATTCTACTACTCGAAAGATTTCACGATCACATTCACATGAAGTTTGCACAAGGTAAGCAAGAAGAGCAATTTCTCTATTAGATTTTTTAAGAGCCAAAAGTCCAAAGATACCATACAAATGAGCAATCTCTCTCTTAAATAGAGATTTTCTATACAAAATCCCTAGCCAAAGAGATCAATGACTGAGATTAAATCATCTCCATTACAAATCTATGGCTAAGATCATCTCTCAAAGTGGTAATGCGCAAGCTACATGAGGGGGGTGAATTCCTCTACATGCCCTAGGAGAACAACATGATAATGTTATAAGACATGAAGTACATGAGGAAAGGCCCCCCCTAGGGATGTATGTTCCCTTAAGGGTGCCTTCTTTTACATAGGTTATGTGCCAATGCATTGAAACCATAAGTTGAAATTTTCCCTATGTAGCAAATTCACCCTCCCATAGAAGAAATAAGTTGTGGACCCCATCTCTAATTATAATCACATAATACGTGGTCCAAAAGCATAGCACAATGTCATGATATAACCCAAGTCACTATTTGCCCCATATTTTGCACTTCAATAATATTTACTAAGTCAATGGTCACTTAGTCATTTTAATTTCTACTGGTATATATGGATGAAGCTGTAATTTGCCAAAAATAGATACTTGCCTTGCTCGGATTCCCGAACCAACTGTGATAATGAATTTGTAGACCCCAAATCTACTTTTGGTGATCACAAGAACCACCAAAATCCATGAAATATGCTCTATGTAGCCCAATCCATGCCAAACTAATAAAAATATGACCCTAGTAACTAATAATAAATAAAAATCTCACCAATCGGGCCACATCATGGTGAACTGAAGCATGGAATCATGTATGGCATCTGTTAACGCTCCTTACCGACGTGTGTGTGTCAAAGCCCAAAAGTAGGCACATCGATCCGATGGCAACTATGAAAAGAGCAGCCACTGTCACCACACTCCTCTCTTCCTTGCTTCAGGTTGGCTCTTCTCTAACTCAAGGGGGGCTTCCCTAAGGTTAGGATCACTAAGGTAGGATGGAATGTAGGGCAAGGTGAAATGAAGGGGTTTCCTTATAGAAACGGTTGTAGGATAGATGTAATTGAATAAGTCGATGGGAAGGAGGGAAAGATCATTCCTTGATAAAAGACCAGTGCCAGTACATCAGGAGGGTAGAAATGGAGTCAAAAGAGAACTCAAGAGGGCCTTGTTTCAGATGTGACTAAGGGGGAGAGATCGCATGATTGAGCAAATTCTGATTAGTCAATGGTACAACTACTAGATTTACTTCCTCCTAATTGCAGGAGATGTGCTATGCAAACAAAAGATCAATATTACACAATCAAACTAGATTAAATGCAAAGATCAATGGCTGTGTATGCACGGTTACAAAGGAAAAAGGCTAGCAGCTGCTAAGAATTTTCACCTTCCAATGTGGTGGTAGCATTCGTCTATGGTCTCCAACTCAAACATAGAAAGAAAAACTAAGCTCTAGCAGTTACTCCCATTCATTGAAGCTTCACAAGTTTACGCCACACATTAACAAAAAAGAGTGCTTAGTTACACATCCATAAAACAACTTCCCAAATGAATTTTTTCTATTAAGTCCAAAGGGGGAGAAACATTCCAACTTTCCCCATCATTACAATGAAAGAGCAATACTCTTTATAGGCGTAAAACCTTTATTCAAAAAGGAAGATAAAATAATAATTTAAATAAAATGAGAAAAAGTGGACTAAGATCCACTTTTTTCTCCAAGGAATGCCCGTAAACTTTACTTTATTAAAAGCCATTCCTACTCCACTAAAGTTATAGCCCACAGGTGTCCTAACCGAACATAAAGTGGAACTCAAACTCCCACTCTTTTAACTAGATGACTTAAAGGATTTTTTTTATTTTATTTTAACGAAGAATCTCAGTTTGACTGGTCATTCCTTTTCCCCACTTTTCCATGGATGTCTACTAGCAAAAATGCACACGAATACCAAAGGAATCGACTCCAAATTACATGTGTAGGAGAGCACCCAAGTGGCTTCCAACTATCCGTGATAACTGACTTTGTTCATGTAAAAAAATAACTTTAAAACTGGCAGCAAAAATAAATAGGGACTCGGCACTGTGTTTACACGAAATCACTGACTGCTCCAAAGCTCCGTGAAATCGACACTATCTCCAAAAACTACCAGGCAATAGATCGAACACTAGTGCAATTTGGCTGCCAAGTATGTGGGTTGAAGATTTAAATGGGCCTAATTCTGAGCCATGACTGAAATTTCTGCTACCACGTATCCTGATGGAGATCTTGACTTCCAATTGATCCAAAATCTGACATCGTCCAACAATTTTTCCACGCAAAACAAAAATAACTTAAATTGGCAGCCATCGAGTAAAATTTTGGGGCTTGGCAAAGCTGACTGACTGCTTCAGACTGTGACGTGAAGATCCTCTTTGGAATTGGCTATCAACGAGAAAGTGTGGGCCTAGTTTCAAAAATCCACGTTTGGCTACCCATGAAAAAACTAGCCAAATTCCACGTTTCAGCGACAAAACTAAACTCTTGGCTTGGCTTTCGAATAATCAAAAGACTGTCACTAAATTGAAAATCCCTTGAATCTAGCGGCTCCTTCAACTGTCAATGATGGACTTTATCGAGATCCTTTTAAAAACTCGAATCGGTTTAGTAGATGGACGCCTTTGAATAGCAGCAACATGGTGGTGAAAACCGTCGATGGAAAAGTCGTAACTCTTTCCTAGCTATCAAAACATTCAACTCATCCACAGAATTTTAAATGGGCTTCTCAAATCACAAAAAAAATTGTTGGCTTCCAGGAGTTTGAGTGACGTGTGGTCATGGTAGGCACTTCAAGCCAGACTTTGAACCTAAAGCTAGAAACAACTACGGTTCAACAACTGCTAGGCTCCACTTTTGTAATTATTAATGCCACACAAAGCTTCTAGTTCCATGTCCATCTGATCATCAATTCTACTGCTTCCATGGGACTGAGTTTGAGTTCAATCAACTTGGAATCTATTAGCAATATCCGATAAGCCACTCTTTTTGAAACCAATTTATTTATAAAAAGCTAGCCTTTGTATATGCTGGAGAAATTTAGCCCCAAGAGTTAGCTCAGGCGGTCGAGCAACCGTAGTTAGGCCTCCCGGCAAGTGAGGTCGCGGGATCCATTCTCCTCGACGCTCTTGGGGTTAGGCATGAAGTGTGCCGAGAGTGAGGCCCCTTCGAGTGGGCCCTCTTGAAATTATTCCGTGGATGTAGCCCGTCGGTCAAGCCGGCGCGTGAACCACATTGAAAAAAATAAATAAAAAATAAAAAATAAAAAAATATGCTGGAGAAATTTAGTTCATAGTTTTGATCCTGGATATTAAATGAATATGGCCTCATCCCATAGCCACGAGGAACAATACTTTACTGTACAAAAGAAAAAAAATGGACCACTGTTGAAACATTGATATTTGCTTTTTGATCCTTTGTTCCTGCCCATGTTGATTACTTTGTTGTGTTTTGTAGGCTGCGGAGGATTGTAGAAAAACCCAAGCAGCAACCTATGTGCACAAGTCATGATCTTCCACTGCCGCTCTATGGACACTCCTGTCAAAGTGGGGTGGTAACAGGATCCATGTGGATGCTAAAACACAAAATCGCACGTTTGGATGAAAATTTCCTGGGACCCCATTTTTTGGCTTGGTCAAACTAGTTTGACCAAGTCAAATTGGTCAAATAACGCAAAACTGAAGTTGTGAATACCTGTAAGCACAAAAGGATTCCAATATTCTCTCTTATTTATGTTAGTAGGCTAACTAAAACAATAATCAACATGCCTTAGTGACCCATTATGAAATACAAAAGAAACTAGGCCTAAGTTAGAACAAACTTGTTACCTTTTCAAGAAGCCTCTGATGTATGCACACTTATAGTCTTGGTCATCTTGCTAGCTATTGCTGCCTAAAACACACTTTACCGTGGAAATGTCTTCCAACCACTAGGTGTGTTCTTGAGGGAAACTATGAGTTTAGAATCCAATGTCACCTCAATTCTTAACTCCTTTGTTGAGACCCAACTCTTAAAAAAGGTCCAGGGGGGTAGTCCCTATTCGTTATGTTTCAAAGGTTGTGTTTTAGGAGTTAAAAGATCATTAGATTAATTTAAGCTTTATGACAATCCATCATGCAGAAATGCAATAATTTCAAATGATAGGGAAATATTTATTTATTTGTAAACCAAATATAATTGCAAGAGAAATATAGTATTACTAAACCAGTGTCTGCCTGAATCGGGATATGGAGTCACAAACAAAAATTACAATGAGATTGCCAAAATGCACAAATTGCTCTAAATCACTCACTCACCACAATAATCAAAAGACCACATTCATCAAATGTAAAATACTTTAAGAAAACGAACTAGAGTGTACGAGATGAGCTTGAAGTAGAACTGAACCAAATAAACGATGAATGTAATAGTAAATAAAATGAAAGGTCGTTATGTTGTGCAAGTGGTCCAATAGATTTTAATTTATTTTAAGGTCTTTCTTTAACGTAGAGGATTAATGTGTTTGGATGAGAAAATAAATGAACTAACTAATGTGTCTACCTCCAACCCTTATCCCTCAACTGAGAGAAACTGTTGGATGTTCAACAAGAGAGCACAAGGCTCTGTCCTAGCTCCACAAGTCAGTCCCAAGAGCTAGTCGAGTGCTCAACAGGAAGACACTAAGTTCCAGGAGTCCCCCAACTACCTCTACCCCTCTAGCTCCACACACTAATCCTCTTTTCTCAATCTTGCAATAATAGATTGAAATGCCTATTATTCTAGCCAACTCAAATCTTCTCCCTTTTTTGTCACCCAGGGTCGGACCAACTGACAAGGGGAGTGAATACAGGGCGAAGATTGGGGCAAGGTTTATTTTAAAAGAAATGAAGAATTTAACAATTATTAACAATGCAAGCCAACACGATATTGCAAGGATGGCATAGTGGAATCACTTGCTGTTGAATTATTGTAATTTCAAAGTGTAGTGTACCCCGATGTTCCTATCGGGAGAATCATTAAGTCATGTAGATTCATGAGGAAAAACCATCCGTTGTAAGTTGGGTCATTAGCACCCTCATTAATATAATATTAAGTTGTTTGAGTCTTCCCAGAGAAGTCGGCCCAGTCAATTTTAGTGGGGCCGACTTGGTTGAGTGAAATGTCAAGTGAACTGAAGAATATAAATAGAGGTGAGGTGATTCTCATTTGAACACACTCACACTCACTTCTGTAGCGCATAAGAGAGAGAGAGTTGTAGATGCAAGGAGGAGAAGGATCATTTTGGAGTTTTATCGTTTATCTTTTGATCTTCTATATTGAGGAAGCTTTTGCTGGGTTTTTCCCATCAAGATTTTTCCATGGTAAATCTGTGTTGATCTTGTGATACTATTTCTTTTAGTGATCATGTCTATATGCTTTTGTTATGAAATTGAAATTGAATGCTGATAATCTAGCTTAGCATATGGAATATTAACATGGTATCAGAGCTAAATTGAATAGGATAGCTTTTACAAGGTGAAAAAGCCCTCTCTCTCCTCCCAAAAACAAATTAGGGTTTCGGGAAAATTTTTGAATTTTGAAGAACTGATTGCATGAAAAGTTGCGCCCTCCTAGAGCACATATTCTGATCCTAAAATTAAATTTTTTGAAGGAGTAGATCTCCAGGAAAGTCAAACCCTAGTTTGACTTCTGGATCAAAAAACTGCTAGAAGCTGCAGTGCTGAATCTCGCAAGTTAATTTTGAAAGGTGAACACTTGAGATCTCTAGAAACCAAGCACACCAGTTAACTCGCCTCAGTCAAGCGCATCTCTTGGTAAGATCAGATTCTCATTTTCCAGAATTTCAATTTTTTGTGATCTCCTAACAAGATGGCACCAAGCACCAAGCTTGAGGACAAACTAGAAGGCATAGAGAATTACAAAGCATGGAAATACAAAATTGACCTCATTCTCAAGGAGAATGATCTTGAAAAATATATCAAGGATGAAGTTGCAGAACCTGAAGAGGCTGAAGCTAAGGAGAAGCACAAGAAGGATCTGATTAGGGTACAAAGGATTGATGCTAACTCTATCAAGGATCACTTGATCCCGCAAGTGTCATCCAAGAAGACTCTGAAAGAAATGTATGATGCCCTAGCAAGAATGTATGAAGGAAGAAACATCAACATAAAGATGAATCTAAGAGCTCAATTGAATAGCACCAAGATGAGTCATGGAGAATCCATCCAGGATTACTTCACAAGGGTCTCCCAGTTCAAGGAACAACTAGAAACCATTGGAGACAAACTTGATGAAGATGAGTTGGTTATGACTACTCTCAATGGTCTCACTAGACCCTGGGAGTCATTCATCCAAATGATGTGTGCTAGAAAGGAAAGCATGAAGTTTGATATTGTATGGGAAGATTGTATTCAAGAGGAGACTAGAGTGGAAAATAGAGAAGCTCTATTGAAGGAAGATGATCAAGCCCTAGCCACTCATACCAAGAGAAGAAGAAGTCAACCCAACTTCAAGAAGGGAAACCACAAGGAGTCTCAACCTCCTAGAAGGTTCCAGAGAACAGGAGAAAGTCTCCCCAATAGGGACTGTTCCAGCTTTCAATGTTTTCATTGTGATAAGATAGGACACATTGCCAGAAATTGTCCTTCAAAGAGACAAGAATACAAGAAGAGGAAAAACAACAACAAAAGACATCATGCACATCTAGTTGAAGATGAGGATGAAGAAGAAGAAGAGGAAGTACCTCAAAGAAAGCAAGCAAGAGAAGAAGATGCAGAAGAGTATGTACTATTCCTTGCACTCTCTGGGTCTGTAACACTTGGAGAAGACACTTGGCATATTGATAGTGGTGCTTCAAAGCACATGACGGGACAGAAGAAAACTCTATCAAAACTTGAAGAAAAGAACTCTCCTCAAAAAGTATCTCTAGGAGATGACTATCAATATCCAATCAAAGGAATCTGTGAAGCAAGCTACAAGCTTGATTCAAGAAATCCCCTGAAGATGAAGGAAGTCTTATATGTACCAAGTCTAAAGAAGAATTTACTTTCTATCTCAGCTTTAGATAAGAAAGGATTCAGAGTTGCATTCATAGATGGCCAAGTACTCATGTGGCCCAAAGGAAAGTCAATTGAAGATGCAGTTGTCATTGGTGAAGAAGAAGGAGGCCTGTATAAACTCAAGGGACATTCAGAAACATCCCTTGTTAATGAGTCCACTAACCCTAGTGAACTGCGGCATAGAAGGCTTGCCCACATCAATTACAAAGCACTACCTCATGTGAACAAAGTAGTGACGATATTACTAGACTTGAACATCAACCATGAAGGCATTTGCAAAGGATGTGCGAAAGGGAAGAATATCAAGAATCCATTTTTGAAGAGTGAAACAAAAACTAAAGGTACATTGGAATTGATTCATTCAGATGTGTGTGGTCCAATTTCCTCGACATCTTTGAGTGGTTTTGAATACTATATTACATTTATTGATGACTATTCAAGAAAGACATGGATATACTTCTTGAAAGCAAAGAGTGAGGTGTTTGAGAAATTCAAGGAATTGAAAGCCTTGATAGAGAATCTTTTAGACAAAAGAATCAAGACACTCTGATCAGACAATGGCAGAGAATATACTTCAAAAGAATTTGAAGCCTTTTGTAAAGATGCCAAAATCAAGAAGGAACTAACTACTCCGTACAATCCTCAACAAAACGGTGTTGCGGAAAAAAAGAATAGAACCATTATGGCGGCAGTGAAGACAATGATATTTGATCAAGATCTTCTAATGCACCTATGGGTAGAAGCAGCAAGAACTGCTGTCCATGTACAAAACAAAATATTTCACAATGCCCTTGGATTCAAGACTCCAAAAGAGATGCTCACGGGAAAGAAGCCTGAGGTAAGTCACCTCAAGATATTTGGTTGTCTAGTATATGTTCATATACCGAAAGAGAAAAGAACGAAGTTAGACCCCTCCAGAAAGAAGGGAATATTTGTTGGATACTGTGAAGTATCCAAGGCATTCAGAATTTACATTCCTGGATTCCATCACATGGAAATCACTAGAGATGTAACATTCGATGAAGAAGCAGCTCTCAAGAGATCCAAAAAATGTCAACATGAAGAAGTATATGAGGAAGATGCACCTCCCAGAAATGTAGAGGCTACATTCCTCCCTAAAGATGAAGCACCTGAAGATCATGATATGAAAGAACCACAAGAACCTCCTATGATGGAGATATCATGGAAGAGAAAGCTTGCTTGGGAAAGAAAAATTATACAAGAAGCAGAAAGATATGGAGCTCCTGAAGCCTCCATAAGGATAAGCAAGAAGCCCAAACCATTTTCCAACTATGTAGCTTTGATGTGTGATCTTGTAGATCAAGAACATACAAACTATGAAGAAGTTGTATAGAAGAAAGAATGGGTAGAAGCAATGAAAGAAGAATACTAGTCAATAATGAAGAACGATGTGTGGGATATAGTTCACAAACCAGAAGGCAAGAGTGTCACTATCCTCCAAATGGATCTACAAGATAAAACATGTAGCTGATGGAAGTATAGAGAAGTAGAAGGAAAGATTTGTGGATAGAGGTTTCTCTCAGAAAGAAGGAATGGATTATGAAGAAACGTTTGCACCAGTAGCACGGTATACTTCGATTAGAGGTATCATGGCACTTGCATCCACGATGAAGTGGGACTTACACCAGATGGATGTGAAGATAGCCTTCCTAAATGGTGTGACTGAAGAAGAAGTATACATGGAACAGCCAGAAGGATTTGAAGTTGAAGGTAGACGGACTCACATATGCAAGTTGAAGAAGGCCATGTAAGGCCCGAAGCAAGCTTCTAGAGCTTGGTATGGAAGGATATATAGTTTCCTAACGAGCTTGGACTTTGCCAAGAGAAAAGCCAATCCTAACCTTTACTTCAAGGTTATAGAAGATGAACCTGTCATACTATTATTGTATGTGGATGATCTATTTCTGACAGGGAATGAGAAATAGATTGTAGAATGCAAGAAGAAGCTCGCTGAAGAATTTGGGATGAAAGACCTTGGTCTAATGCATTATTTCCTAGGTCTAGAAGTATGGCAGAACTCATAAGGAATCTTTCTCAATCAGGGAAAGTATGCAGTGGGAATTTTGAAAATATTTGATATGTTGGAATGTAAAGCCATGGCCACACCCATGGATACCAACCTGAAGTTGTTGACTGATGAATCATTAGAATTAGTGGATGTGACTCAATACAGACAGATTATTGGGTCGTTGATGTATCTAACAAATACTAGACCAGACATTTATTTTGTTGTGAACACCTTGAGTCAGTATTTAGTTCAACCTAGACATGTTCACATGATAGTTGCAAAACATGTGATGAGATATCTGAAAGGGACTATAGACTTTGGTCTATATTATGATGGAAACCATGACTACAGATTGTATGGCTACACAGATGCAGATTGGGTTGGAAGTGTCTTAGACAGAAGAAGCACATCAGGTGGATGTTATTATCTGGGGTTTGCTATGATTTCATGGTTTAGCAGAAAATAGTCCAGTGTTGCTCTTAGCACGGCTGAAGCAGAATACATAGTAGCTTGCTCTGCTAGTTGTGAAGCCATATGGATTTAGAAGCTGATGCCAGGCTTATTTAACCTGAAGTTGGATACTGCAGTGATTCTATGTGATAACCAAAGTTGTATAAAGATGACGTAGAACCCAGTGTTCCATGATAAGTCAAAGCACGTAGAAATCTGGTATTTCTACATTCGATATATGATACAGAAGGGAGCCATAAAGCTCCAGTATGTGAGTATCGATGAACAAGTTGTTGATGTGTTGACAAAGCCTCTGTCTCAAATAAAGTTTGAATATTTTCGAGACAAACTTGGTGTTGTTTTGAAAGACCTTCCGTGAAAGGGGGAGAAGTGATGTTGCAGTGGGAGTGTAATATGTATCATCCCTGGACATTTGTCCTAAATTGATCCATCGTTTTATGTCTGCGAGAAAGAAGCAGGATTGTATCATCCCTAGACATTTGTCCTAAAGTGAATCGGTGACTTCGGTCCTCAAGAATGTGGTAGGATTGTATCATCCTTGGACATTTGTCCTAAATTGTATCTGGTGGCTTTGGTCCTCGAGAATGTAGTAGGATTGTATCATCCCTGGACATTTGTCCTAAATTTTATCCGGTGGCTTTAGTCCTCACAGATACGGTAGGATCGTATCATCCTTAGACATTTGTCATAAATTGTATCTAGTGGCTTTGGTCCTCGAGAATGTGGTAGGATTGTATCATCCCTGGAAATTTGTCCTAAATTGTATCCGGTGGCTTCGGTCCTCGAGAATGTAGTAGGATTGCATCATCCTTGGACTTAGTCCTAAAGTGATAGGGAGTGATTATCCCGTAATTGTATCTGGTGATTTTGATCCTCGAGAATGTGGTAGGATTGCATCATCCTTGGACATAGTCCTAAAGTGATAGGGATTGATTATCCCGTAGTTGTATCTGGTGACTTTGGTCCTCGAGAATGTGGTAGGATTGCATCATCCTTGGTCTCAAGTCTTAAAGTGATCCATAGACTTTCGTCTTCGAATTGTGGATTGCAAGTTGTTGCTGATGATGATGATGTTGCTGATCAAAAGATTAGAGTGTGATGATGATGTTGCTCAAATTATTACTGATGACGACAATGATGTTGCTGATCGAAATATCAGAGTGTGATGATGATGTTGCTCAAATTATTACTGATGACGACAATGATGTTGCTGATCGAAATATCAGAGTGTGATGATGATGTTGCTCAAAGAGTTATTGTTGAAGATGATGTTGTTGATCAAAGTGTTGTTGCTGCTGAAATTGAAGATGAAGACTATATGTCAAAAATGATGAAAAAGCTTCCAATGATTTATAGATGTATCACCCTGATGATGTTGAAGATGCTCTCTCTCCTTCTCCTACTGCTGTTGTTGATGATGTTGTAGATTACCCTTCTCATTAAGGGGGAGTGTTGAATTATTGTAACTTTGAAGTGTATTGTACCTTGATGTTCCTATCGGGAGAATCATTTAGTATTTCATTATACCCCGATGTTCCTATTGAGAGAATCATTAAGTCATGTAGAGTCATGAGGAAAAACCATCCGTTGTAAGTCGGGTCATTAGCACCCTCATTAATATCATATTAAGTTGTTTGAGTCTTCCCAGAGAAGTCGGCTCAGTCAATCTTAGTGCAGCCGACTTGGTTGAGTGAAATTTCAAGTGAACTGAAGAATATAAATAGAGGTGAGGTGCTTCTCATTTGAACACACTCACACTCACTAGTGTAGCACATAAGAGAGAGAGAGAGCTATAGCTGCAAGGAGTAGAAGGATTAGTTTGGGGTTTTATCTTTTATCTTTTGATCATGTATATTGAGGAAGCTTTTGCTAAGTTTTTCCCATTAGGGTTTTCCCAGGGTAAATCTGTGTTGATCTTGTGATACTATTTCTTTCAGTGATCCTGTCTATATGCTTTTGTTATGAAATTGAAATTGAATGCTGATAATCTAGCTTAGCATATGGAATCTTAACAAATAATAGAGCGCTCAAGTGCTAAAGGGCTCAACCAACATCTAACTTAGGAAATGCATCCAAGTACGAAGATAATACATGGAATAATTGCATTTACACACTTTTAATAACCCATTGACTTATCTAACTTTTGTTCATTGATTAAGCTAACGATGGTGCCACCAACATTAGATCTTATTTCATGTGAAAATTCGTAAGCCAAATTGAATTTACCTAGATTCCTAAGTTAAGTGAAGGTGATGAAATAAACGTGGTACTTAGGGAAGAAATGGGGTCTTTGCAAGTTAACCATCATAGTAACGGAGTGTAATAGGTATACCCTTAGCTTTCAAGAATCTTTCAAGAGCTAAGGTTATAATACTTTTTAAAATATAAATATGCTTACCTATAATGTGTGATAACCTATTGATGGTCAGACACAAAACTGGATTCTCACAGCATGGGTGCTAACACAGTTGGCAAGTACTCTTTTGTCTCATGTGGGCAATGAATCATCAACATTGTTAGCATCCTCATTATTTTACAATATTCATGCAGATTTTTACCTTAAAAAACAATTTTCCAGTTTTTTAAGTCATATGTTTGCATCAAATGTTCCTTGTTACCCAAATACACCTTGTGTATACTATTTTTTCCTGGTTGTAGATTTGGTATGCTCTGTGCTATTGATTAGTAGGCTACTTCCATAATTTTGATAGTATAATGGCTGGAATGGTTGGTTACATATGGATATCTATGATTTTTACATATAATCTTTGAAATGTGCATGCCCCTATTCATTGTCAATCTTGAGAACTATTCAAAACTTCCAGGTAAATGAAGGAAATTTACTCACCATATTGTTTTAATGGGAGATAGCATATTTCCTGGAACCTAGCCATGACTGCATTGTGGAGTGTCTTCCAACTTGTTATTCAGAGACAAATCCTCCCAAGTATGTAAGAGAATATTATAGTTTAACTGAGTGGGGGGTTCTAAAAGACCCCTTTCTGAGGATTGAATATTAGTTTAAATGAAAGTTTATTAACAACTGCATTCCTAGAAACATTGGATACAATGGACAATTAAAAGTATTGTTGTGATGAATACCTTTGGCAGGTACCCTCCAGTTAAATGTGAGGATTATCTATCCAAATGGTATAAGGATACTCATAGTGACCTGAGTACATATACAAAGATTTCAGAATTTTCCCAGAAAGAGGACAGTCACACCTTAAACGGCGTACATGTTTGATTCTCTGTTAAACAGGAAGCAACAAGGATCTGCCCAGATTATCTTATGAAGGAAGACTTCTAATTAATCAACATGAAGAAGATATTCTTGGCCAGCAGGATCACATGTCAATTTAGATAGAAAGCCCAATATTTAGTATTGCACTAATGTGTGACAATGGCTTGATTGATGTATTACCACAGTAAGCATAAAAATCCATTTTCAATGTATAAAACAAAAAAAAATCATGGTTCAAATCCTCTTCAATGCATTATGCAACATGTTTCATCTAGAACACTTGGAAATAGGAAAAATATCTTGTTCTCTTTTTAACACAGGAAGCTCGAGTCTCTAACAGAAATCTGACAAAATCATAACATTCTTTGCAACATTTATTCTTAATGTATCTACAGTTGGTTCAATCTGCCGGAATAAATTAATAAAAAGCTACACGTATCCAGTTCCATTTGGAATATGAAAAGGTCCATATGGGAGCATTTTGTCCATGCCTAAAAGGTCAGTGGGGTGAACTGAATGATGAATCTGATTATGTGTTCATATTCTCCTGAGTATTTTTTATTTTCAACTATACTACTAAAGATCTTATTTTTTTCCCAATGTTAGCTGGAAAGCATGACTTTTGTATGATGTCAAAATTTAGATATATAAATGCTCAAATCCTATATCTCTTTTGCATTATTTGCAATATGGATTATGTGATTCTTTCATATTTGCCACATTTTTTTCACTTGTTTAAGAGTGTGTTTTTTATATCCTGTAAATAATTGAAAGCATACTTCATAAAAGCGCAATTGAAAGAAACATCCATGGCCTATCCCTATGGGTTGTGTTACCTCCCAAATTAACATGTGTGATTAAATCCCAAAAGAACGATGTTAGCCCAAAGTCAATCTAGAGGGGCTACCAACTGTCACCTCAATAACTCGCTCTCTACACTTTAGGTTCATTTTTCTCCAACACAAGGGGGGCTTCCCTAGTATAGGATTACCAAAGCTTAGACAATGATGGCACAAGGTGATATGAAGAGATAGCTTTAGCAAAATGTTTTTGGGTCTTTTTGTAGTATAGAAAATAAAAGGATAATGGAAGGACCAAGAGACTAGTGTGAATCCAACGAGGGTGGATGGAGTCAAGGGGTTAATCCAAAAGGGGGACTTCATGAATGGTTAGAGCAATGAGGGATACTAAATATTCCATAACAACTAACCCTAACATGCTGAAAAATGAATGTAGAAATTAAGCTCAGAGGGCCTGTGTGCTCAAACAACACCACATCAAAACATTGTTAATTAGGGTGTGATTTATACGATGAAAGTATCACTGACAACTACTTTGGAAGATGATAGAAGGAAGCTAATACATGAAAAATTATCTCTACACCTCATTAATTTAAACATGGAATTGAGCTTGCAAGTACATTTAATTATCAACGCAGGGCCAATATGCTTGTGAAGTATTGTGCAAAATATATGTAGATTTTCAGCAGTAATTAAAATTCTAAATTCTAGCATGCTATTACAGTCTACCAAGAAATCCAATTCCGTTTCTAATAAAATAAATCTAAATCAAATTACATGAAAGCAGTAAAATCAACCATGAAAGTAAAGAACAATCAATCACACATTTATCATCAACCATAGGAGGAGTAGGATACACAATTCTGTAGCAAACAATATAACATAATTAAAAATAAGTCACTTGTGAAACGGAAACTAGAGATGAACTAAGGTAATAAACAAACAACACCCGCTTCTCTATAGTGGGCCCTTTCTGTGCAGAGCAAGGCTGGGAATACTTCAACGATTAAACACACAGCTCACAACATCAATCTATCTTAGAGATTCATGAACATAATGACTAAGTGGGACTTTGTCTCATTTAATTATATGTTAATAGTAAACAAAGTATTACAGAATGTCAAAGTCGTTTCATCTTTTTCTCTTTCCTATTTATATAGGATGGAAGTCCCTTCTTATATAGGTGAAATCCCTCAACATGTTACTTTTTTTTTTCAGAAAGAAAAAAGCCTGTCCTTGTTATTCTCAAAAAGAATCAAAGGTCGTCAGTACAATCTCCCCATAAGCGGGTTACATACAATCAACACCACAAGAGCACTGCCAGGGGGAAAGGCATAACAGCTGAAATGTGTGATCCCATCAGAAAACAGTCTCATCATAAAGAGAGGACTGTATTCTCATCCACATCTACCGAGTGCCAAAAGGCTCTGATTAGCATTCTAAAAGTGATCACTCTATCAATCATGACATATATAAGGGAAATGTAATAATCCTTTAACCATGCTCATAAGAGCTGAAAAGTGTTCTGAGAAACCAAATGGTTCTCGAAATATTCCATAAAACTGCCTTTACCCTGAGGATAAGAGAGTGCAGTTTTAGAGAGACGGTCAGCCATCCAATTGCGCTCTCGGTAAATGTGAGTGAAAGACAAATCCTGGAAGCTAAGTATTAGCTTTTTAGTCTCCCTGCACCAATGAAAGAGATCAGGTGGGGAGAGAGCAGTTGATCCCATCGTCCAGTTGATGATTACTTGAGAATCACCATATACATGGGATAGGGTGATCCCCATCATTTGGGAAGAGAGAATAAGTTCCCATAAGCTGAGCAATTCTGCTTTAGTGTTAGTGCCATATCGAACCCCCAGCGAGAACTCCAAGTAGTGAGACTCATTGAAATATATGCAGTAACCTATTCCAGCAATCTTATAGTTTGAGGCACCATCAATAAAACCACAGGGAAAAACCTTGCAAGGGGGCTTCCCCAATTTTTGCTTCTTGTTTTTCCAGTGACAGTCAAAGAAGGAAGAGCTTGAATAGATGTAACAATTTGCTGTACCATACTGTAAATGTTCCTTCGTTTCCCCTCAAAGATAGCCTAGTTGCTCACTTTCTAGATAGTCCACATCATATGGAAAGGAAGCATATAGAGGTGTGAGTTCCTTGGAAGGTTTCCAATCCAACCTCTAATCATGTCCCCGAGTGATACACATGGTGAAAAAGCCAGAAGATTAAATAGATCACAGATATGTTCAGCAACCGTTTTCCAAACAGAGCATATGGAGAATAAGTGCTCGACGGTCTCCTCATTCGAACAACAGAGAGTGCATATGCTAGGGCCTGATTTTCCCCTTTTCTGTAAATTCTCCCAAGTGAGGATTCTGTTTCGGAGAACTAACCAAATAAAACAAGAGATCTTTTTTGGAAGTGCCTTAGTCCATAGAAGGGATTCAGCAACATTTGCAGCCGGGGGCGTGAAGGAGCATACAATGCAATCATAAGCATTTCTGGCAGTAATGGAACCCACTTTTTTGTTGTAATCCCAAACAAGTTCGTCAGGGCGATCAGTGAGGCGAATACCAGCTTCGGATAATCCCTGTATATATGCATTCCAGATTATTTTGTAAGAGCCCCCAAGATCTAGGTCATCGGCGGTAACCAATAGCTCTGCGCATTATAAAGAGAGTTTTGTGCCTGGGAGAGTGTGCAAATATTCAAATCCTCCAGATATGATCTCAGGTCCTCAGGGAGGCTAAAGGAAGAGTGAGAACCCACAATCAGGTCAATTCCCAACAATATGTTTTCATCATCCCCCACCTGCCAGGCCATGTGAATGCCCATCCATGGGAGAGTCTGCAGGAACCCTCTCCACATGACAGAAGCATAGTGTGAGCTAAAGTGTTTACATCTGAGCCAGTCAGTCACCGAGGAACTTTTCATATATTTAAGATGGAGGACTTGATACCACAAAACTTTGGAATGGAGGATCCTCCATAAATTTTTGAGACGCAGAGCAATGCTGAACCAAAGGAGGTTTTTGATTCCCCAGCCCCCATATTCCTTGGGACAAGAAAGATCCTTCCAGCTAGCCAAATGATATCTGCAATTATTATCAGTGGAGCCCCATAAGAAATTGAAAATAATTCTTCTGAGTTTCTGTAAAATAGTGGCTGGGATTGGAGCAAGTCCCATCCAATAAACATGAATACTTGACAGAACTGATTGAACGAGAATCAATCTGCCCCCAAAGGAAAGGTACTTATAGGTCCAATGACTTATCCTTTTTTCAAACTTTTGTATAATCCAAAGCCAATCACTAACTCTATACCCAAGAGGTTTCAAGTAATAACCTAGGTAATTGAATCTAGATTAGAGCGGCGACATACTGTAAGGCAGAACTCCAACAAAATCGTTTAGACAGTCTGTGGCTAGATTATAATAGAGAAAACAAGACTTTTCAATGTTGATACTCATGCCTGAGGCTTTGCAAAAAGTCTCAATGATAACCTCAAAGGCAGACCAATCTTGAAGAGTACCCGAGCCCAAAAGGATCACATTGTCCACAAAGAGGAGGTGAGAAAGAGCAAGGGAGGGCGAGATTCGAATGCCCCAAATGAGACCATTGGACCTGGCATCCCGTATGAGAAGACTGAGGCCCTCAATGACAAGGATAAAGAGGAGAGGGGATAAAGTACAACCTTGGAGGATACCACGAGTTGCTGTGAAAAAGTTCAAGGGAGTCCCATTGACCAGTACCGCAAAATTAACAGTAGAGGGGCATTCCATGATCCAATTTACGGTAAGAAGGGGCACTCCAATTTGAATCAGGATCAGTCTGACATATGTCCAGTCAACAAGATCAAAATCCTTAGAAAGATCCAATTTGAGGACAAAGGCACAAAGATTCTTATTTTTGACAGAATGAAGAATCTCTTGCACAATACCAATGGGTTCAGAGATTTGTCGATCTTTAAGAAACCCAAATTGTTCCTGAGAAATACCCAGATCCAAGAAGGGCTTTAACCTTCCAGCTATAACTTTAGCAATGATTTTATAGAGAAGGTTACATAAAGAGATGTGCCTAAAATCAGCAAAGGTCCGAGGCTTGTCCTTCTTAGGGATAAGAGCAAGGAACGTCGAGTTCAAGGAAGGAGGGATAAACACTGAGGTCCTTGTCAAGTCAAT
The DNA here is from genome assembly GCA_001517045.1 of Pseudotsuga menziesii. Classification (NCBI taxonomy): domain Eukaryota; kingdom Viridiplantae; phylum Streptophyta; class Pinopsida; order Pinales; family Pinaceae; genus Pseudotsuga; species Pseudotsuga menziesii. The sequence continues at coordinate 38,304 of LPNX010788669.1, read as the reverse complement.
AGTCTTAAGTAAAGCAGGGCTCAGGAGATCGAAAAAGTGTAGGTAGAACTCTTCGGTCCACCCATCCGGGCCCAGGCTACGATCTTTTTTAAAGTACTTTAGAGAGTGTTCAATATCCATCAGACTAACCGAGCATGAAAGGAGAGAAGAGTGTTCTGTGGGAATCATTCTGGGGAAGAGAGAGACCACCTTAAGTTGGTGTTCTAAACTAGTACAACCATCATCCTTGTAAATGTTGGCAAAGTGGGATTTACCCAACTCTTTTAAGGAGGCCTCCTCCTCAACAAGATTACCATTGGGGTCTACAAGAGACTAGATCATATTTTGAATCCTTCTCCCCAAGGCCACAACATGAAAAAATATTGTGTTGGAATCTCCCTGGAGGGCCCATTTGGTTCTGCTTTTCAATTTCCAGGTGAGCTGAAAATTTTCCAAGATCTTCTGCCTCTCAGCACTAAGGTGAGACAATTGGGAAATTTTCTCCCTCGAGAGAATACCATTAGAAGGACCTGCTAGGAAAGATTCAATGGCAAGTTCGAGGCTAGAGGATGTAGAGTCCATGCTTGCTAGTTTATCCTTAGTCCAGCTCTCAGTAGCAGATTTAAGTTTGTGTAGAATGTGACACAAATCCTCAATACCGAGAAGATTATCAGCATCAGAGGTAGTGGACCACCAGCACAAAAACCAGTCAATGAAGTCAGGGTCTTCGAGCCAAGAACGATTGAAATTAAAGGGGAAATCAAAGGCTCCTTTCAGTTTATTCCACTCAAGACATATAGGAAAATGGTCAGAGAGATCCAAACATTTGGTCTAGGTCCTGAAAGATCCCAAGGAGGGAAGCAGGGTGTTGGAAATAAGAAAACGATCAAGTAGCTTGTTGATTCCCTCATCCCCAACTCTACTATTGTGCCAAGTAGGCCCTGTCACAAGCGGAGCCACATCCACAAGACCTACTGACTCAAAGAGAGATAAGAAGTGACTGGAAAGAGGGTTTAGAGTAGCCTTAGAGCCCTAAATTTTAGATGAGCGGAGAGTGAGATTTAGATCCCCACCTAACACAAGAAGCGGTAGGTTGAGTAACCCACCATGAAGGGCTTTGTCCCAAAAATGTTCTCGTTCCCGGTAAGGACCATAAACATTGAGAATATAGATAGGGTCTGGCATCGCTCGAATAGAGGCCTGAAGCAAGATGCCCGCACAAGTTTGGAAGGCCTTACAGTTTGCCTTAGACAGATTCCAAGCAGAGAGTAGGCCCCCCGAAATCCCACGGGCACTTATAGCGCAGAATTCCCAGGAAGAGAGTAATTTCGAGAAGGCAAACAATGCAGGGGAGGCACTACACATGGTTTCCTTCAAAAGGATAAAATCAGGGTTAAGAGATTTGAAAAGAGCATGGAGGCTTAGTGATTTGGTCCTACCTCCCAGACCACGAATATTAAGGGAGAGGATTAACATTAGGGCTTATCCTTAGGGGAGACATCGCTCTAAGTCCCCTAGAAGTGTTTCCTCTGGTTGGATCATTAATACAGACGGAGAGAGGGATGTAAGGAGGTGAAGCCGAGGAGAGGTCAACCTTTGTATCCCTTTTCCCTTTAGGAGGTTTCCTAACAGTCACATTCGCAAGCCTGATGGAGTTAAGGTGAAGGGTGGAGGGGGAGGTAGGGGTAGAGGCCGTGAAAATTGAGAGGGACCTTTTGAGAGAGGGATCTGAGAACGAAGGAGAGGAGATGGGATTGTGAGGGGGGGTGACCTGGCCAGAAGGAGGAGCAATAGGTAAAAGAGGAGGGAAGTCCTCAATCGAATCAAGAGCAGGCAAATCCAATTCCGAGAGGTGTTGCTTCAAAATAGGAGATTGAGAGTTGACAGAGCTGGAGAGAAAAGAGAGAGCCTCCACTTCCTTAGGAGAAGTATCAAGGATGGGAAGAGAGTCAGACAGGGAAGGTGGAATCGTTGCCAGCGGGGATAACCGAGGAGGAGAATCCAAAGCAGCATTGAAGGGAGACTGAGTAATAGTATATTTTTTATGAGTCAAAATCAAATTATCTACAGCCTCAAAGAAAGAGTCTGAGACAATATTAGTGGGAGGAGTGGACTCATTAGAATTACCTGGTGGAGTATGTTGTCCCTCCGAGGGGCTGGCTGAAAGTGTAGGCAATCGGAGTTCACCAATATCTAAGTTATTTCCTCCAGAGAATCTGTGAGGGCAGGAGTTCCTCAGATGACCCACTGAGCGACAGCAGCTACATCTGAAAGGCACGTGTAGATAGTCGAGCCGTTGGATCAATAAGCGCTCGTTGCACAAAATCTCCACTTCTGCTGGCAGCCCCCGAGAGATATCCATTTCTACAAGTATTTTGGCTACCCGCTTGTCATAAACCTGGTGAAAGTCATCCTCCATAGATACGAACCTTCCAATAGTGTTCCCAATTCCCTCCAGAAATTGTCTGCTCCATAGGGGAAACGGAAGGTGGGGTAATAAAACCCACAGGTGACGTTTGGAGATCCTCTCTCACAAAGGGTCAAACTTGGTGTGCCAGTGACCAAGAACCAATGAACCCTTACCAATACGCCAGATGCCTTCCAAAACCCGAGAACAGTGTTCAGCATTGAGAAACACAAACACAATCCATCCATTTGACAATAAGCTAATGGTCAGAATATAGTCGAAGAGAGGCTTCCAATGCTTCGAAGCCCAGTTGACCCAAGATGCCTTATTCATCCTGTAGTATTCCAAACGGCCGACCAGGGCATGCGTGTAGAGGGATGAGACATGCTCCATAAAAATGTCATGTCCCAAGACATATTGGTATCGTCCCTCTTGTGCCTTAACGCACTTGGACCTACGTTTCCGGTGAAAGCGTGCCTGAGAATCATTCTTTGCCATGGAAAATGACCCACTAGGTCAACCCCATAAGGCTGTTGCTCAAATCCAGAGTTTCTAACCCTAGATACCAAGAAAGACCGTAGTCCAGAGCTGCAAATAAAGGGTGTTATAAAAAATGAAGGACAGAAACTTGGAACCAACAAAACCCCGTTCCAAGCAAAACCCAGAGGCTGAGTCACAACCCATGGAAATTCCAATGTCAACGGCGCCGAGTACCCAGAAGATAGGATAGAGAATGGAGTAAACCTAGTAGGGTTAAAAGGGTAAGGGCCTGAAACATTGGGGTGTCATATTCACCCAAATAACCACAAAATTCAACCCTGTACCTGTCCAAATCCCGCGACGAATTTGGAGAAAAAACCACATGCAAGGGTGGCGAGAAACGACGTCGACCAAAGCATCCACAGAAGCGAATCCTTCCCACTTTTTTTAATCTTGGTTGGTACTAGTCCCCCAGTGAAGGGGAGGGACTCCAAGAAAGGCTACATTCTGGTGCCCACCACCCTGAGTGAGGAGACCCCTAGTAGAGTGAAGCCTAACGGCAGAAAAACAATAAGTCAGAAGAAAACAACGAAAAGGTGAGCACCGCTATTAAGGTGCCCAAAAAAAGTCCCCCTGTCCACCAGGAAGGGTTTTTAACATAGAGAATCCAGAGCAACAGAGTGGCGACTCAGACACATCTCTTCTCTCAAACCCTTGTAGAGATAAAAGGGCAAGCATATATGCCACATTAATGGAGAAAAGCACCAGGAGCCCAAGTGCTTTTACGACGAGCCCAGCTACAATCACAGGGAAGGAGAGGGTTTTCGCCATGGAGGTATAGGAATATCAGAGGAGAGACCCATCTCGTCCATATGTTCATGGAGAAGGGTCTTACTCTTATTCAAAAAGAAAAGTACTATGACCTCAACATGTTACTTAATACAATTGAAAAGCAATGTACATGATGTTGATGTTTGTAACTTGGATAAACAAGTTTAGTGTCAAACATGCCTGAAGTCATCCAAGTCAAATCTATTTTGTAATTCACTTTATTTATAAAACAAAAGTATTTTAATTAGATGTTGAGTTTAATAAAGTGTAATTTTAATACATTAGTGATTTAGACTAATCTCAACCATTCATCTCATTGAGAGATTAGGTTTGTGTTTGATTAGGGTTTCAGCTTAGTATAAAGGCATGTCAATGTAGAGGGTTAGGATACATTCATTATTCACTCAAAGACTGTTTTGGTCGGATGGTGAAGAGACTCATTCAAGGAGCAAAATTAGAGTGTTAGAGAGGAGCTCGATTTAGCAACCAAGTAAATTTCAGCAAGCAAGCAATGACAATAGCAAATTTGTACAACTGTACGAATCCGTACAGGCCTGCAACAAGTCCATACAACCACCAGCAAGCTTTGAGTTGATTTCTTGGTTATTTGAGGGCAGTTTTCCTTAGTAAGTATGTTGATTTTTTATCCATTTTGAGTGTACCATGCAGTTGTGGAGGTTTCCTTGTAAGCCTAGATCTATTTATGAAAGGCTAATTTGAAGGAGTAAATCATCTATGTATTGTGTTTTGCTTCCGTTGTTCAGTTTCTAGCTATATATGTGATTAGTGCTATGTGAAGAATTTAATTTCTACAAATTAAAAATTAATTGATTTATTTAAGAACATAAGGGCAACATTTTCCCAGGGTTAAGAAAATTTACATGGTATCAAAGCTAATCAGATTCAGAAGATCAGAAGAGCAGGAGTTTGTGTGCATATAAAAAATGGCATCAACTAGGCTCAGGTTTGATGATAGGTTGGACAACGCCTCAAATTTCCTAGCATGGAAAGTCAGGGTAACTCTCTATTAGAAGAGAATGAACTCTAGGATATCATCAAAGATGTGGTAGCTTCATCAACGGATTTGCAGCTTTTAGCAACTCACAAAAAGAAAAAAGCGAAAGCCAAGCAAATGATCATGGATTGTATAAAGGATCATTTGATCCCTCATATATAGTCATGAAGATGACGGTGAAAGATATGTTTGATGCTTTGGTTAGCCTTTACTAGAATCATAAAAATAACAGGACAATGATATTGCACAACAAGCTCAAATATGTGGAGGTACCATATCCATCATCATCACCAGTTACTTAATGAAGGTCACACAGATGTGACCATGTTGTAGTGGTTGGGGAGAAGGTTGAATACAAAGATCTAGTCAATAAGGCACTGATTGGGTTCCCACGACAATGTTAAACATTTCTCTAGGGTGTTTGTTTTTAGGAACACCTTTCCTCCTAGGAAATACTATGGGATGACTATATCTAGGAGGAGAGTTGAATGGAGTCAAAGGCCAACAAACAAGGAGGTGGCAATGACCATGTCCTCATTGGTTAAACAAAGAAGGGCAGAGGTAAAGGACTTGGAAAGGGTGAGGTAAAGAGTGATGAGTTAGTCTCACAAGCAGGGAAGAAGGACTTGAGTAAAATCAAGTACTTCATATGTCATAAGAACAACCATTATGCATCATAGTGTGCAGAGAAGAAGGGTAAAGGGAAGCGACAACAAAATTAGGTAGCATCCTTAGCTAAAACTGATATGAACGAGTTTACCTCCAAATTTGAGAGGATTTCTTGATGGTATCTTGCCTTTTTTCCAACACGGTTCTGGAGAACACGTGGAATGTGGAAAGTGGAGCATCGAGGCATATGACATCAACCCGAGAACTATTTTCAAATTTAATGGAGCATGTCTCAGGGGTTTAGGTCAAGCTTGGTAATTATTCCAATATCTAGTAGCAGGAGTTGGCTCCATTCCTTTTCAACTCCAGTCAGGTAACTCTTTAGACTTTGATGATGTGTTATTTGCTTTAAGTCTGAAGAATAATCTGCTTTCATTTTGGTCATTGAAGAGAAGGGTTATACAATAGAGTTCGAAAACCAGCAAGTCCTCATAAGATTGAAGAAGTCTATTCCAATATTAGCTCAAGTGATTAGGATTAGCGAATGTAATTTATACATTTTATAGGGTAAATTGATTCAAGCACTAGTATATAACACAAGTAACTTGTGTGAGTTATGGCACAAGAGGATGGGGCTCCTACATTACTGAGTGTTTCCTATTTTCAGGGAGATCATCACAAGTCTTCTAGAGTTCAACATTGAGAAGAAGGGTGTATGCAAAGGGTGCATGCTTGGCAAGCATGCCAAGGTTGCTTTCCCATGTAGTGAGCACGCCTAAGGTGGTACTAGATCTAGTGTATTCAGATGTGTGTGGACCGATGTGAGTGGCATCAATCACATGAACCATGTACTATCTTTCCTGCATTGATGACTTCTCTCACAAAACTTGAATCTATTTCTTAAAGACCAAGGATGATGCCTTCAATAGGTTTCTGGAGTTCAAAGCTCTTGTGGAGAACCAAACATAAAAGAATATCAAAGTTTCGAGATCAAACAATGGGGGTGAGTATACCTCCAATGATTTAGAGAATTTTTGCAATGATATAGGAATCAAGAGGGAGTTCATTATTTTGTACAACCCATAGCAGAATGGGGTTGCAGAGCAGAAGAAATGATCCATCGTAGGGGTTGTTAAAATCATGATATATGACCAATGTTTGTCGATTTTTCTATGGGTAGAAGCATGCAATGAAACAATCTACATCCAGTACATGTGTCCTCACAAGATCTTAGGGGACAAGACACCAAAGGAGGCATTCGTTAGTGTGGAACTACAGGTAATTCATTATTGTGTCCTTGGCTGTCCAATTTACATCCATATGCCAACAGAGAAGAGAACCAAGTTGGAACCCTCCAAAAGGATGGGTTTGTTTGTTGGCTATAGTGAGACTTTAAAGGACTACAAGATCTATATTCCAAGGGAGAGAAAGACAATTGTAAGCAACGATGTAAAGTTTGAGGAAGACTTTCATCCAAGAATTCTCATGAGCTTGATCTAGTGACAAAGGATGAGGAGAGGGAAGGTCCAACGGTTGAGTCATGGTCATAGCAGTGATATAGAGGAGGAGCCACCATCTCCCACCAGTTCTATTAGGATACCTTAATGTTTCACGCATACATTGAGGGATGTTCATGAGCATTTTGAGGCTCATAGGAGCTCATTCAGGGAGAGCTGACTTTTGAGGAAGTTTCTAAACTACATGGCGTTGATGAACAATAGCATAGATTTCAAGCCTTCTGGTTTTAAGAGGCAATAGACCAGGAGGTTTGGAGGGATGCCATGGTGGAGTACACCTCCATCATGAAGAATGATCTTTGGGACATTGTGACTAGAACATAAGCAAAATCAATAGTGACTTCTAGATGGCTCAACAAGTTGAACCATGTAGAAAATGGAAGCATAGAAAGTACAAAGAAAGGTTTGTAGTGAGAGGATTCTCCAAGAAAGAGGGATTGGGATATGAGGAGTTTTTGATTCAATCACCAAGTACACCTCCATTATATCAGTGATATATTTAGTCTCCATTATGGGATGGAGGATTCATTAGATGCATGTGTAAATAACTTTCCTCAATAGGATAATTGAGGAAGAAGTGTACATCAAGCAATTGCAAGGATTTGAGGTCAATGGGAAGGAGTCCCATGTTTGTAGGTTGAAAACGACCTTGTATTTTTGGGTGCTAGAAATGCCCCTTTTTGCCCAATCTTATTTAGCCCTTTTCCCTGATTTTTCCCAATCTTCCCAAAGAAAAAGCATGGATTCGAACATGTATAATTTATTATTATTTTGTTACATTAATGCGTAGAAATGCTTGTGAATTTGGAATTCATTCTGTGTAATAGTGACTTGTGATGGATTTATGAAGAGTAAGTAAAGTCCTTAGGGAATCCAAGACTATCAGCTTGCTGATACACATAGAACCTAAATTACCTGGCAATAGTTGCGCATCTCCAAGGTTCGGTTTGGATCATGGTTGAAACAACACAAGCTATCCTCCCACACAACCAGCTGAGACTCATCCAAGCATGGGATCAGTTTCAATAAAAGGCATAATTGATTATGAAATAGGATTTACTTTAATGTAAAGATCTCCATAATTGTTTCTATTTTCTACACTATATATTCGACAGCCTGAAGATCGGAGATCTTCACGACTGCCTAAATTAATGAATCCACACTTATTTGTTTCAATATATATGGGAGGCTGAAATAATATAGAAGGTTAGGCTTAATTTGGAGATAATTGTCAGCAGGTGTAAAGAACTCTGTAATTGAAATTCGTTGTTAATGAAAGAAACAACATTTTCCTGATTACTGTGTTTTGAGAGCCGATAGCGACATCTTTATTAGAAGGCCAAGGCCCACCTTCTCCCAAAGGTGCCAAGATTAGTTAGTTGTTGTTTCTTTTAATATTTTCAGCTCTGTGTGGTGTGGAATTGCAATTTAGATTACTTCCCAATTACTGCAATAGTAGTTATGAGATAAACGCATTGTTATAATTTTCCTGTGGTTTGTTGCAACAGTGTGGTGTGAACAGTCGACTGTGTATAGTAGTTTCTTATGCAAGTGTGCTAATTAGTATTGTTGTTATAGTCACTCTCAACTGCTGCACATTATTGTTATTTATCTTTCCTATAATTTGCTAAATTAGGTAGATCATTATTTTCATGAACTAAATAGTTTGGTAATGGTTTGTATTCCTTTTAATTTGTTATTTTAAGATTTAACTTCTTGCAAAAACAATTCTAGTTGATTTATTCTTAAATCAATTGTTGTAGGATTGATCTTGTAAGAATTAGGAATCCTATGAGTTCTTAGATTGATAATTAAGATTTGTTTTCACAAGGAGTTGAGTTAACTAAGTGATTGGTAGGTTGAACAATCTTTATTTCACTAGTCATCTACTGAAGTGTTTATGCATATATTGTGCGTAGTTACCTTTGAAATGACCAAACTTTCTTGGGTTGACAATTTATATTGAGCACTCTGCTTGTTTACTGAGTTTAATGAGCATATAGAGTGACCAACATTTTGGCTTCGTTGCCAGGGAAGGTAATTGGTAGACATAGATAGTAGTTGATTAGTTCAAATTATTTAGCCATCTTGATTTTTGGGGTTGCAGGGACGATAAGATGCAGTGAGGAGTTGTGTATACTTTAAGTATGATTATTTAAGGTTGCATGAATACAAGAAGAAATGAACGGGAAACCCCCAAAAGCACTAACTTTGCAGGTGGAAGAGGTTGTGGTCGTAACCAAGGTCTGGGAAGACAGACATTTATTGATGAGCTGATTGCTAGGGCCAATTCTTCTACTGGAGCTTTACATCGAAGATCATCTTTCGTAAGGAGAAGCCTTGTCCTTCCTAGGCTGGAGTCATTAGTATCAACTGTGGAGAGGCTAGTAGGTGCTTAAACATTACCTAGTAGTCCTAAGAAGCAATCTCTAGAGGATAGGGGAAGTTTTGTGGGAGTAAGCAGATCGGAGGAGGTCTATCGAATCAATGGGAAAAAGGTTGACGCATATGGTGTTGTCATTGATGACAACATTAATGACAAAGGTGAAGTGTGATGGCATGACATTAAGCCTAAGCAAGCAAGTTGGAGGGGCATGGCCAAATGACCCATTCTGTGGTCATTTGTGACTTGATGAGGTCATGAACTCTTGAAGATGGACTTAGGGCTTGGAAAAGACTTGAAGATACCTTGAAGCTCTAGTATAAAATAAACCTTGATTATTGGAGTACATGGCACCTATGATGCAAAATTGTAAACCCTTGAAAAAGTCTTTTGAAGCCTATGCCTATGGAAATCCATTGGGTTAAATAAAGAATCCCTTGCTATGTTGTATGATGATGAAGATCATAACAAGTATGGAGCCCATGGTCTCTTCTTGAAGACAAAATAAAAACCATGTGAAGTTGGCCAAAATCCAAACAGGAAATTAAATATGCAAACAAAAGAACATTTACAAGTTGGCTCCCAAATTTGTGAAAAAATAAAATATTATTTTAAATAACTTTTACAATGTCGGCTCAGTGAATTTATTATGGAAAATCACTATAAATAATAGGCTAACATCTTCAGTTTTAGTGTGAAAATTCGGGAGTTGAAGAAGAGGTCTGAAATTCGTGACTATTTTTTCTGTGGAAATTTTGTGGGTAGCACACTGTGGAAAATGCAGGAGCAGTTAATGAATTATTTTTGCAACAGTCAAATTTAATTGGAGCAATCCCGAATTTTTTCCACATACAGACCCGATATTGTAGTATAATCGTGAAGTTTTTACAGTGGATTGTGACAACCACAAGTCAAACTTCAGTCAAGTTTTTTAAGTGTTCCTCTCTCTCTGATTTTGGGTGACCTCACTGCCCAAAGGTTTGATCCATGTGAAGGAAGCCAAAGATACTGGGAGAAAGTTTGAACCAAGTGTGTACTCTTGAGTCCACAAAATATATTTTCTAAAATTTGGTGGTTTAATCTCAGTCACATCTCATAGGTCTAAATATTTCTAATACATGCAAGCTCTTGAAGAATCAAATCCACATTTGATGGAGGTAATCGCATGCCACAATAGAACATAACTTCAAACTGCTACAAGTCTCTCTGAGATGCTCTTTTGGACATAGGTAGCTACAGTATGACTATGGAATGACTGACTTTGAAGGAATATGAAGGTGTAACATCTATGAGCTCTTAGAGAAAGAAGAACAACCTTAGAGATATATGTCAGTATACAAACATCAAGTTGAAAGTATGTTTTAGCACTGGAAAGATAATAGATCTAAGTTTGGGCATCTGAAGGGCACCTTAGTATTGAAGCTCTATATCTTGGGTTACAATATATAATAAAAATTAGAAACAAAGTATGTTAATCAGATGGATTGAAGACAATGACAGTGGATGAACTTGATAGAGACAATTGAGTTGGCATGACAGTGACAACCTATGAAGTGGGTGGTGATATGACTAGTGATAAATGATGATAGTGATGAGGTGGCAGTGATACCTTCAGCAAAAGACATGATGAATATGTGACAGTAAGGGTGGATTGATTAAATGTGATGTGATAAGAATTAGTGTGTATTAACTGCAAGCTGGGTCTTGTAACTATTTTCTTAGTAGGATCTAAGTTTAGACAAAGCAGAGTCTTGGATAGAAGTAGGTGCTTCTGTATTAGTAGGTGCTAATTTACCTCAAGGTCGCAGCCATTTGAACTAAAAAAATATTACAAACATTATATCTTGTGTCTCTTGTGCAATGTTTTAATGATTATGTGTTTTATTTGATGAATGAATTGATTATTGAAGCATAGTATATTGATGAATATGATGTTGAATTGAATGTGAAATGATGACTTAAGTTTTAGAGTTTGAAGAAGTTAAAATTGAAGTAAGTCCAAACTCACCGATTCACTCCCTCCTCTCGGTGAGCCATTGTGTCTAATAGAGGTTACTAAAGAAGAGTGGTTGAAGTTTCGACAAGAATTCGATGATCGGAAAAAACAAGAAGAGCAAGAGAAATAAGGAATCATGAAAAACGAATGTCACTGTGACGATCGTGAAGAAGGGGTGGGGGACAATGACAACGACAACGGTAGAAATCATCATGAAGAAATAGTTGCTACACTTCAATTCCCTATTTGACAAAAAACTAGACAAGCCCCCATGAAAATATCTCACGTTTAGTACTGCCAAATTTCCATGGTAAGTCTACTGAAGATCCAGATGAATTCCTTTTTGAATTTGATATCCTTTGTCGAAGCTATGATTATATCTCTAGCAAATATAAGTTGAAATTATTTCCTTCCACTTTGAAAGGCAATGCTTTACGATGGTTTATGAGTTTGGGTGGCGAAACTGTCACAACATGGGATCAAATGAAACAAGTGTTTCATGAAAAGTAGCAGGATTATTGCAAGAATAAGGACAAGAGGGAGGATTTGTTTAAAATGATGCAGAAGGATGATGAAAGCTTGGAGGAATTTGTAGAAAGACTCTATATAATGTGCAGAGGTCTGTCCATACTGATATTGGGCGAGATGTTTTTAATATCATTTTATTACGAGGGATCAAAGAAGACTGCCTTGATATGCTCTATTTACTAGGAATGGGGGACATCTCTAAAAAATATTTTGATCATATTGTGGATCTATGTTGAAGATATTATAGAGGGTATTCTAGAACATGCACAAGGGAACGAGATGTCTTTACATGAGCACAAAATTCAGCTAGTGGAGGGGCTACTCAGGAAGAGATGGGTAATCTTCTTGAAAACCTTAAAACTAATATGATGAGTTCTATTTCTTCACGATTGGATGTCATGAGAGCAAAGCAGAGGCAAGCAGAAGAAGATATGGCACTTGGTGTGTTCTGCCCTAAGTATAGAAAGAAGCACTCATTGAGGGAATGCTCGCTTGACAAGGTGGAGGTATGTGGCCTATGTGACCTGGATCCTGATACTAAAGAATTCCTTTCACTACTGAAACTCAAAGTAGTATTTCAAGCATCCATCGTGGACACAGAAAAAGATTATTTTATCTTGCAAAAGAATCCTTGGCAACCTTGTGCTCCAGGTATGAATCCATACCCTACATATTTTCATTTTTGGAATAACATGAATAATCAATTTCCTCCATAGTATTCTTATCCTAATGCATAGTGGCACCCATCTACTTAGCCTACAATGTGAAATCCTATTCCTTGGATGCCATGTGCACAACACTTAACCAACAAGGTCCTTGGTCTCCTGGTTGGAGAAATCCTTATCTAGGAAATTAGTCTCCTCACAATGAAGCTCCCCAGCCATAGTATCATCAACCACATATGCAACTCCCTAATATTGTTGCGCCAAGCAATGTACCACTTCACCCTCAACTACCTGTTCAACCTATCACTAATCCCAATAATAAGGCAGTGCAACAATTTGAAATATCAAACATGCCAGCTTACTCTATTACTCCCATTCAATGTAATGAATTATCGAGGAGGGTAGTAGAGCCTATTGTCATTAAGGATGTTCCATCCCTTGTGATTGAAGAAGGAATGAATAAACAATTTTAGAACCCAATCAGTACAAGAATTCCCATTATTGAGGATGTTGAAACATCTACTGAAACACTGACTGAAACACCTGCTAAAACACTGGCTGAAACACATATTGAAACCACCCTTGTACATAATCTGAGAAATACACCATATCCTAAGAGGTTGGCCTTACATAAATCCATAGAGAAACCTTGTTTCAATCTTCTAGGTGAACTAAAAAATCTGTATGTCAATGTTCCCTTGTTGCAAGCCTTCACAATGTACCCATTTATGCTAAAATAGTTAGAGATTTGTGTCCAAAGAAGCCAGGGTAGAAACCTAAAGATCCTCTCATGATTCATGTGGTGGGAAAATTATCTGAGATAATGATGGGAAAGGCTCCTTTGGCCAAATATGATGATCGTAGAAATCCCACCATTATGATATATATTGGATATACTGAGTTTCCTAATGTCTTGATAGACTTAGGGTCAGCAATAAATGTGACGACTATCAAAACTGTGAAGAAATTCGGACTCACCAACCCCCACGATATTAGAATTGGATGATAGATCCACCATTAGACTTGAGGGAAGTTTGGATGACTTGGTAGTCTCTGTTGATTCATGGAAAGACCCTGCATATTTTCTTGTCCTCCAGCCTAAATCACAGTTGGGGTGACATCCCTTAATGCTGGGAAGACCATGGTTGGCAACAACATATGCATATATTAGCTGTAGATCGGGATCTATGACAATATCTGATGGAGCCGATACTAAAATCTTGACTTTATACCCTCTATCCAAACCTAATCCAGATACTGATAATTCATCATGGGTAGATTCGGAGGAAGAAGAAAATGATCAACCTTTGTTTTCCATAGGAAGGGTGTTGTCCTTTAAAAATGAAACCGAGGATGATACCATCTCCAGTTTCAATAGTGATCCAATGTTTTTACTAAACATGTTTATCAAATCTTTGGATAACACCTTGAGCTAATGTGAGCAAGAAATTACCGAAGAAGCCCTAACTAAGAGTGTTGAAATTTTCCCCATACTTGAAAATTTAAAAAGCAACCCAGTAGAAATTGAACCTAGAAAGACCCTCAATATTAACCCTATTCGTGCACCCGATGAATGAGAGCATTAAATTACATTATTGAAAAAACATAAGGGGGCCTTTGCATGGGAGTATATAGACATGAGTGGTATCCCCTCAGTACTGTGTACTCATCGCATCTATATCAAAAATGATTCTAGGCTAGTATGTCAACCTCAATGCAGAATGAACCCAAACTTAAGAGATATTGTGAAGGAAGAGATTCAAAAACTCTTGGAGGCAATATTCATCTATCCTATTTCGGACAATGAGTGGAATTACCCACTAGTGATCGTACCTAAGAAAAATGGGAAGTGGCGAGTTTACGTAGACTATAGAGAATTGAGCAAGGCTACACAATAAAACCATTTCCCTCTACCATTTATCGACCAGGTTTTGGATACCCTATCTGGAAAGAGATTCTTTTCCTTTCTAGATGGATTTAGTGGATATAATCAGATCCAGATCACGCCCGAAGATCGGAATAAAAATACTTTCACTTGTCCTTGGGGCACCTTTGCATATAGGGTGCTTCCTTTTGGGTTATGTAATGCACTGGCTACATTTCAGTGAGTTGTAATCAAAATCTTTTCTGAAATGGTCAATGATTGCATGGAAATCTTTATGGATGATTTTACTCTGTATGGTAGTAGTTTTGACAAATCTTTAAGAAATTTGGAAAAAAATTTAGAACGTTGTGAACATACCCACCTATCCCTGAGTACTGAAAAGTGTCACATGATGATGAGTGAGTGGTATAGTTCTTGGGGAATTTTATCTCTGATGCAAGAATCCAGGTAGACCCAACCAAAATTAAGTTAATTCAGAACATTCCTATTCCTGCAACACAGAAAGAGGTACGTAGCTTTCTTGGGCATGCTGGTTACTATAAACTTTTTATTGCATTTTTTTCTAAATTAGCATCTACTTTATTCACTTTGTTAATGAAGGATGCACAATTTAATTGGACAGATGCATGCCAGAAAGTGTTTGCAGAACTCAAGAAGGTTTTCCACAACATCCATTTTGCAAGGGCCCAATTGGTCCTTGCCTTTCCATATTTCTTCTGATGCATCGGATACTGCCATTGGGGTTGTGTTGGGGTAGCAGGAAGACCATAATCCATATGCTATCTATTACATCAGTAATAATTTGGCAAGCTTTACCTTGGATAAAGTAAAGTATTAGTGTTGAAACCAATAAGTAATGGTGATAATACTTTATAGATTAGACCTTGCTAAACTTAATTACAGAGTAACTGAGAAAGAATTCCTTGTTGTAATTTATGCTATCAATAAATTCCGACACTATATCACCGGGTATTCTACTTTTATCCACACTGATCACTCAACTATTAGATATTTGATGAATAAACCTTTTACTAATGCTCGAGTGACTAGATGGTTGTTGTTATTGCAAAAGTTTGATATTACTATCGTTCATTAGAGGAAATTTGGGGTCTAAAATGGGCCTTATAAGAAAACACGCCAACAATAAATTTTGTGAGTTGGAATTCAAGAACCAATAGAATTTCAATAAAATGAGTCAACCATAATGGTTGAATTGACATAATTGTCATAAAAGAAAACTACTTTTTTTGTTCGTATTTTCGACATATCTCCTTGTGTTTTTACTCAAATTCCGAGCGGGAGAGCTCGTTGGATGCAGAATTAATTCCGCATCCAACGAGTACCCACACTGCATACTTTTGATAGACCCTGCTACCCCAAAAACAATAAATACCTGAAAAAACGCGATGATGATGAGTAAAAACACAAGGAGATATGTCGAAAATACGAACAAAAAAGTAGTTTTTTTAATTCTTCCTCCAAAATTAATAACTATTATTTTATTATTTTCTTTAGGAGGCCCATTTTAGACCTCAAATTTCCTCTAATGGATAGACTAGGAAAGGAAAATGTTTTTGATTATTTTCTTTCTCGACTAACAAACAATGATGATGATTCTTTAGTCGACTATTCTTTTCCTAATGAACATTTATTTGCAATTTCAACTCACTCACCTTGGTATGCAGATATCGCTAATTATTTCGCTGCAGATAAGCTTTCGATGCACTTATAAAAAAGAGAAAGAAGAAGAATCATACAATAGAGTGCTATATACCATTGGATAGAGGGACACCTCTTTTATACAGGGCCATATTTGGAAATCAAAAGATGTGTAAGAGAAGATGAGATTTACAGTATTCTGAAAGCATGCCATGATAAACCCTATGGGGGACATTTTGTCGATAAGAGAACTAGTCATAAGGCACTGAGGATGGGATATTTTTGGCCAACCATATTCCAGGATGCAAAGAAATATGCTCAATCCCGTGATAGTTTCCAAAGGATGGGAAACCCAAATAGATTGGATGAAATATTGCTTCAACCATAGTTAGTGGTTGAACCTTTTAACATGTGGGCTCTAGATTTTGTAGGGCGTATCAACCCTCCATCAAAACATAAATCTTATATCCTGGTTTGCACGGACTATATGACCAAGTGGGTGAAGGTTGTGGCTTTGGTAAAATCCAATGATCAGGTTGTGATAGATTTCCTATATGGGGAGATCTTCACACGCTTTGGGGTACCCAAAGAAATAGTAACAGATGGGGGGATGCAGTTTGTGTCCCACAAGATTGAATTCCTATTGCAAAAATATCATATTCAGCATCAGATAACTTCACCATATCATCCACAAGCCAATGGCCAGGTGGAAAGTACGAATAAGGTAATTGAGGCTATCATCACAAAGATAGTGAAGAGTCATCACAAAGATTGGGCTGAAATACTTTTAGAAGCACTATGGGTGTATCATACTACATGGTGCAACACTACAGGTTTTTCTCCATATGAACTAGTGTACGAGAAAAACGTTGTCTTTCCTATCGAATTTGAGAACAAAACACTCAAGATAGCTATAGAAGCAAATATGGACTTAACAGAGGCTCAGAAGAACTATTTCAATCAGTTGAATGAATTAGATGAGAAGCACATAGTTGTTGTACATCAGACAACATTAATTGAATAGCAGCGCTCCAAGTGGCATGACAGGTTCATAAAAAATAAAATATTCTACAAAGGAGCCTGGGCTTTATTATATGATTCATGGTTCAAGAAGGATTTCAAAGGTAAATTTCGCACCAGATGGTTGGGACCTTGCCGAGTGGATACGATGTTTGATAATTGGATTATTCGACTAACTACGATTGATGAGAATCAAACTCCATTATTTGCTAATGACCATCAGTTGCGGCTCTATCATAAGCCACTTTCAAAGTATGTGTTTGTATCCCATGTTTTCGTTGATCCGAATTGTTAATTTGTACAAGAACAGGGGTCTCCCCATGTTTCTATTACTCCTAAATCTTTTGCATATTTCCACAAGAATCTGTACATAAATAAATTTGTTTGATATGGTTTATAGATTGCTTAATAGTTTTTAGTTAAGCTTTGATTTGGTTTGGTTTGAAAATTTTTATGCAGGAATAAAAGCGAGGGATCTAATCGGAATTGAGCAGTCGGGGGCCAATCGATTGCGGGAATCATAAACGATCCTCTGCAGGTGCTGAATAATCACTCAGGAAGATGGACAAGGAAGATTCATGGATTTCTGACAAAGTTCGTCGGGCATCACTTTTTGCCAAAACTCCGCCACTTTCTTTACCATCCCCCGAACTCCGTTATTTTCTCCACTTTTTGTCAAAACTCCACCAATTTATTTACCATCCACTGAAACTCTACTAATTTGTCCACCTTTTGTCGAAACTCCACCACTTTCTTTACCATCCGCTAAAACTCCGCTAATTTCTTCGCTTTCTACCGAAATTCTGCTAATTTCTCCGCTTTCTGCTGAAACTCCGCCATATATTCAGTTAAGGTTTCATTAACTTCTCTTACTCTTGTTGAAACTCCACTAATTCTTTGCTGAACGACTGCTCATTCAATTAATTCCAACATGGATGCATTCTGGGATACAGGCCAACTAAATTTATGAAAGCTGTGTGTGAAAGGTTTTCTTCATCATTTGATTCGACAACAAGGACATGCTACTGCAAAGGTTGATGGTTCATCATGGTAAGTGTGGAAGTATAAGTCCCAATCATAAGTCTGACGAGGCATAAAGTAGCAGAATAATTATGGTTATATTATGTTTATACATCCCTATTAGCAAACTTTAACCAATTTGCTTAGTAAAAGGTCATATCACTACCCTTTGTCCATATCTATTGATTGTCGTCATTTTAGTGATACATTTTTAACATGAGCCCATTCCATGATTGTACCAACTTTGAAAAAATAGTCACCATTTACTGTTCATTGTTGATCCTGCTTGTTGCAACTCCAACGTCGAATTTGGGGAATCCACCCTCTATTTCGAAGACTGGGGAACTTGGTGAACTGTTATGCCTAGAATGCGGGGATTTATTTAAACTTTCAGATTATAAATTCATAATGGTGGAAGTGTCAGCATGGAAAATAGCACAATCAAGGCAAGGGAGAAGTGAAATACCAACAGAAGAATCAATGGAAGAAAATGAGCTAGAGTTGAATATAACCCCTGATGAGGAGTTACAAGAGCATGAAGAAGAACAATCTCAGCAATCAGGGGACACTGAATTACTTCCCGACTAGTCTCAGCGATCAAGAGACACTGGATTATTTCCAGACCAGTCTCAATAGTGAGGAGATACTGAAATGATCCAAGAACAATCTCAGCAGCCCGGAGGCATCGAAATATTTACAGAATAGGATGTTGTTACACAAGAACCAACATTC
This sequence comes from Pseudotsuga menziesii, assembly GCA_001517045.1. Lineage (NCBI taxonomy): Eukaryota > Viridiplantae > Streptophyta > Pinopsida > Pinales > Pinaceae > Pseudotsuga > Pseudotsuga menziesii. Next base: position 19,578 of record LPNX010788669.1, on the reverse strand, counting down.
CTAAAATGTGTTGATGAAGCAACAACACAAACAGAAGTTGATGGAACTGAAGTACAAAGACAAGATGCTGCTACACAAGAACCAACATTTCCAAAATCAGTCACTGAAGTAGTGATACAAATAGAAGTTGTTGATATTGGAGCACAAAAACTAGATGTTGTCACACAAGAACCAGCATTCCTAAAATTGGTTGTTGAAGCAACAACACAAACATAAGTTGCTGAAACAAATTGGAAGAAGAAGCTGTTAAGTTGGTAATACAAGATAAGATTGTTGAAACACGGGATTCATTCCTAGTGGGAGAAATTGAAAATGAAATTATTGTATTAGACAAATGAGAAGGAAAAGACAAAAGAGGAGAAAAAGAACAAGAATTGGAAAAGGAGCTTTCCCTATTACAACTTGAGCTGAGTAAATGGAGATATCATGCTTGTTTGAGTGAGAAGGGGATGATTTCCCTGCCTAAACACATGAGGATTGCTCAGTAGCTTAAAGATAAATGGGTTGAAGAACTGATCTTCCAAAAATTCCAATGGGAAAATTTGCGAAATGAGCTAAAGGAATTAAGGAAGTTCAAGTCTATGTAGAAGGAAAATTAGAAAATGTACACCTTAATTCAAGAAGTGTGAGCTGCAGATGTCCATCACCCTCCTATTCTGTATTTCTCTTTCAGTAGATAACTATGTTCCAAATCAGAGCTTTGAAAGAAGGTAAGACTTATCAGATCATGACAACTCAATTTTTGGATAGCTTTACTCAGAGTAATTTTCCCTAGCAGAATCTGTTATGAGAACTATACCTACATGAAATGGCATGTCTTATGGACTCCCAATCTAATGATGTTCCTCACATAGGGAACATTCACATGAGGGCATTCACTTATTTTGTTACTAATAATATGCACTAATGGATTGATTCTCAGGCTTTTCACAAGAATGAGGATAATTCCATTCTTTGGATTCAAAGTGAAGAGTTAGTCCCCCGTGCCCTTGATTTCTAGACACAAAAGACATATTTTGTCTCCTGAAAAGGTTAGTAAATTAATGGTATTTCAGCGGGAGGTTATTTCTACTTGTGTCAACATGATCTTTCAGTAGGAGGCTTATTCCTTGAAAGGAAGCAATTATTGGTGGGAAGCTTCTTCCATATCCTTAAGGGAAAAGGATCTATATTGTTTTGAAAATTTCAAGTATGCCATGTCTTAGGTGCCAGGATATGTTGAATGCATGGAAACATGCAGACCAAGTTGGTTGGGGTTAAAGTTTAGATTTCCACTCATTTGGTTTCCAAAAAGGTAGTATAAGAGCATCTATAAGTTAACCAAGAAAGCAGACAGGGATTGTTGGGCCAACTTAATTGCAAGCAATGGGTTTCTACACACAAGAGAGAGACCTGAATCTTCCTTCAACTTCACCAATTTCCACAGGAGATGTTTGGATCCAGACTCATATTCAAACTAGTTGGAGGTTGTTGCATGGGGACATGCAATAGGATAGTTGGGGGGAGATGTTGGGTGCTAGAAATGTCCCTTTTTGCCCAATCTTATTTATCCCTTTTCCATGATTTTGCCTCTTACTTATATGGCAAGTCACTACCTTCCCAAAGAACAAGCATGCATTCGAACATGTATAATTTATTATTATTTTGTTACATTAATGCTTAGAATTTCTTGTGAATTTGGATTTCATTCTTCGTAATATTGACTTGTGATGGATTTATGAAGAGTAAGTAAAGTACTCAAAGAATCCATGACTATCAGCTTGTTGATACACATGGAACCTGAAGTACTTGGTAGCAGCTATGCATCTCCAGGGTTCGGTTTGGATCATGGTTGAAACAACACAGGTTATCCTCCCACATGGCCAACTGAGACTCGCCCAAGCAAGGGATCAATTTTAGTAAAAGGCATAATTGATTATGAAACATAATTTACTTTAATGTAATGATCTTTGTAACTGTTTCTATTTTCTATACTATATATTTGGCAGCCTGAAGATCGGAGATCTTCATGGTTGCATAAATTAATGAACCTGAATTGATTTGTTTTAGTATATGGGAGGATGAAATGATATAGAAGGTTAGGCTTAATTTGGAGAGAATTGTCAGTAGGTGTAAAGAACTCTGTAATTGAAATTCATTGTTAATGAAAGAAACAGAATTTTCTCGATTACTGTGTTTTGAGAGCCGATAGCGACTTTTCTGTTAGAAGGCCAGGGCGCACCTTCTCCTAGAGGTGCTGAGATTAGTTAGTTGTTGTTTCTTTTAATATTTTCAGCTCTCTGTGGTGTGGAATTGCAATTTAAATTATTTCCCGATCTTTGCAACAATAGTTATGAGATAAGCCAATTGTTATAATTTTCATGTGGTTTGTTGCAACAATGTGGTGTGAACAGTCAACTGTGTAGAGTAGTTTCTTATGCAGGTGTGCTAATTAGTATTGTTGTTACAATCACGTTCAGCTCCTGCGCATTATTATTATTTATCTTTCCTAAAATTTGCTAAATTAGGTAGATCATTATTTTCATGAACTAAATATTTTGGTAATGGTTTGTATTCCTTTTAATTTGGTATTTTAGGATTTACCTCCTTGCAAAAGCAATTCTAGTTAATTTATTCTTAAATCAATTATTGTAGGATTGATGTTGTAGGAATTAGGAATCCTTTGAGTCCTTAGATTGATAATCAAGATTGGTTTTCACAGGGATTTGAGTTGACTTAGCGATTGGTAGGTTGAACGATCTTTATTTCACTAGTCAACTACTGTCACTGTTTATGCATATATTGTGCTTAGTTACCTTTGAAATAACCAAACTTTCTTGGGTTGAAAAATTATATTGAGCCCTATGTTTGTTTACTAAATTTAATGAGCATATAGAGTGACCAATGTGTATTGACTCAGTTAGGCATTCCAGGCATGGTATTCCAAGATCGATGGATACCTATGGAGTATGGGTTTCACTAAAAGTGAAGCAGATCCCAATTTATATTTATATTTGTTGAGGCTTATCTTCTCATTTTGGTACTATATGTATATGATTTGTTTCTTAAAGGTTCAAAGAAGTTGAGTTCGAGATGAAGGACATCCACATGCTGCATTACTTCTTGGGGTTGGAGGTTTGGTAGAGACCAAGGGAGATTTCTCTTAGTCAGGGTAAGTGTGCAATTGAGATCCAAAGATATTTCGAACAGCAGATTGCAAACCCATGGCCACACCTGTAATCATTAATATGAAGAAGTCCACTACTTTAGATTCATATATCGTGGATCCCACATTGTATAGGTAGTTGATAAGTTCCTTGATGTATTTAGTTAACACTAGGCCATGTATATGCTTGTAGTGAACACCTTGAGTCAAATCATGGTGGAGTTGAGGATGGAGCATTAGGCAGGAGAAAAACATGTGCTTGGATACTTCAAGGGCATAGTGGAGTATGGGTTGAGATATCTTGGAGATAGTGAGGTCAAGTTGCAAGGATATACATACTTAGATTGGGAAAGCAGTGCATCAAATGAGAATAGCACCTCAAGGTGTTGCTTCAGCTCAAGATCAACGAAGATATTCTAGTTCAACTGAAAGCAAACTTTTGTGGTACTCGGCTCAACAGAGGTAGAGGAAATGGTAGTGAGTACAACTAGTTGTGAGGCCATATGCCTTCATAAGTTGCTAGTGGTTTTATTTGATTAGGAGTTGCATACCATGTTGACTTATTGTGATAATCATATTTGTATCAAACTCTCTAAGGATCCACTTTTTCATGACAAATCCAACTATATTGAGATGAGATATCATTTCAATCGATATAAGATTCATAAGGTAGTATTGAAGCTCTAGTATGTATCCACAACTCAACATGTTGTTGATATTCTAACCAAACCTTAGCAAAAGGGAAGTTTGAAGCATTCAAAGGAAAACTTGGATTGGTGCAAAATTCCTTCCTTGCTAAGAGGGAGTGTTGATGTTTATAGCTCAGACATGAACTTCTGCAACGATTTAGTGTCAAATGTGGGTGAAGTCATCCAATTCAAATCTTTTTTTTATTTCATTTTATTTATAAAGTGAAAGTATTTTAATTAGTTGTTGAGTCTAATAAAGTTTAATTCTAATACAATGGTGATTTATACTAATTTTTCAGCCATACTTCTCATCGAGAGATTAGGGTTTTTCATAGATTAGGATTTCAACGAAAGTATAAAGGTAAGTTAAGGTAGAGGGTTAAGAAACATTCATTATTCAATCAAATATAGTTTTCATTGGAAGGTGAAGATATTCATTCGAGGAGAGAAATCAAAGTGTCAAAGAGGAGCCCAATTCAACAACTAGGCATATTTTACCAGGAAGGTAAGCATTAGTAGAAGATTAGTACAATCATACTGCTATGTATGAACAGGTACATACAGGCCTGCAGCAAGTCCCTACAGCCACCGACGAGCCTTGGGTTGATTTCTCAGTTGTTTGTGGGTATTTTTCCTTAGTTTGTTGATTTTTGATCCATTTTGAGTGTACCAATACAAGTGTAATTTTTTTCAGTTGTTGAGGTTTACTTGTAAGCCTGTATCTATTAATGAAAGTTTGATTTGGAGTAAATCATCTATGTATTTTATTTTGCCTTCATTGTGCATTTCTAGCTATATGTATGAATGTTGCTATGTGAAGAATTTAATTTTGGTGCCAAGCCCAAGTGACCTTGAGAAACAGGTTGTCATGACTACCCAAGTCTATTTTCCCTTCAAACCCTAGTCGTAATAGGATTTTAGGAAATGGGTATCTATATTTATAAATATTCACAATCAATTATTATGGCCATTCCCCCTCTAGGAACTCCAACTCTATTTGACAACATCATCTCAATGACTTGCTCCACTAGTGTTTGCAATAGGTTAAAAAACACTAGAACTTGGGAAACCCAAGGTGATTGGCCTTCTATGGAATCTCCTCCTCCTTAAAAAGGGTATTTTGCATCTTTACAACTCCAACATCCACCTCCAACGGCTTCATGAGTCATCTACATCTTCCATCAACTAATGACAACAATAAAAAAGGTCCTTCTCGAGGATGTTTTAGTAGCCCAATGCAAGCATTTCAAAATTCAAAATACAAAATTTACTTTGGGAATTGTGGCATCGTGGCAGGGAATGATGAAGCTTGGTTGGTGGATGTGACCTCTAGAGAGTATGAATTCCATGCTCATGCATGGCCTGGATGAGAAATCAATGTCGAAAACACTTGATAGGAAGTCATATATGATGTCGATGGCCATATGAATCAGATGGGGATCCACTCACATCTAACAAAGGGAAGGATCTTCTTAAAGGTGATTTTGTCGAGTGCATAAGGCTCTCTTCACATCGTCATAATATCGTAAACCCACACGAAAAGAAAAACACCATATGTCGTGTGGACCCCACACACCAAGAGATAACATTGACATGGTTCTTGCTCGAACATTACACATGTTGTGTTAAGATGAAAATATCTTATTTTATTATTGATATTCATACATATCATCTAATAAAGTGGCATCCAATGTGGATTAGTCAAACATGATATAGACCCAACTCTCTTCCTTTCCCTATGAGATGTAAGTTTATTATACTTCTAGGTTGACACATAAGGATGACATGTGCAGATGAGAGGAATAGTGTATATCTATTTGGGTAGGACAATTGATACATTTTATAATGGATGTATCATTGGGGAAGTGAAGCAAAATATAGAATGTCTACTATATTGTAGGAGAGAAAGTGGTTGGTTTTGGCTTGCCATGGGATTTCTATCTTCGTATTAGAGTAAAATGTGACTCTATACGAAAATGTAAATTTGAAGAAGGCACGTGAGGGTTAATAAAAGTGTTATTATTGACATAAGAAACACCATAATGAAACACTAATGGGAGACATCTCATATAATATAGAAATGTGAAAAATTGTTTGTTCACTCGAATAAGAAAGTATTAATTATTTGATTAAAATATTTGTGTCATTGCATTGATCTCAAGCCTGGAAAAACATTACATATATTAAAAAATAATACTAAGAGAAAAAAATCACATGTTTTCAAAAACAATAATAAGAGAAAGATGAAGTTTATTATGTAGGACGAGGTGGCCTAAGCTTTATGCAACAAGAATATTTTAATACCAAATGAAGAAAAGACTAAAGTGCTTACCTTGCTATATGCATTTCCATCATGTAAACAAATTTCCTTATATTGATGAAGTATGAAGGATCAAGAATAGACAAGGGTATACAAGCAAATGAAACCAAAGCCTGAAAATTGATTTATAAGGATGAATAAGTCCATCAAGTTTTACTATGAATTTGCATAAGGTATCCAATAGACATCAAAAGGAGACTTGAATGTCTAACTTAGGGGGTGTTAGTTATTTCCTTGGAATCTTGTTTACCAAATTGACAAGGAGCATTGGAAACTTAACCAATCCACACAAAACAATTGAATGGCACACTGAAGCAATTTACAAGGATGCATTAGGAAGCCTTGTAAGAAGGTGGAAACGACCCTAATATTGGAGCCATTAGAAGAAGAAGGAAAGTCTCAAGATTCTAAGATGGAAGATTATATAGACGACAATAATTTATTATAATTTCATTTTACTATATTTTATATACAAATAAGCACAAGAATGAGTCATTGAAATCATCATTGATACAATAACTCATACAACTCTTACCTTCCACCTTCCAAACACTATCTTATTACAAGAAAATTTTTAGTTTAGATGGAAGAAGAACTGTGTACAATAAATGTGTCCACTTGATTTCAAGGTTTCCTAATAAATATTCAACTTGGTAAACAAGCATTCAATAAAACTTTTTGTAGAAAAGAGTCCTCACAAAAAAACTAAATGTGGGGACACGTTGGATTAATAAAAACTTACCATAAGATTTCAATCCATGAAATATGTGAGAGAAAGATCTAAGGACAAACCCCTTAACAATATGTCATGAGAGGCTTGATGCATAATCTAGAATATGGCTTTCAAACTCTTAAAGGAAATTGTTACATATATGAATGATTGTTTACATCATTCAAAGATTTAATAAATTGGTATCCCAAATAATAAATTTGAGGGCAAATTGGATTAATAAAACCTTACCATAAGATTTCATTTCATGAAATATGTGAGAGAAATATCTAAGTACAAACCCCTTAACAATGTATTATGAAAAGGCTTGATAAATAATCTAGAATATGTCTTTCGAACTTTTAAAGGAAATTGTTACATATGTGAATAATTTTTTACATCATTTCAAAGATTTAATAAATTGGTAAAATACATCACAAAAACATTTTTTTTCAATCATGAAATTTGTAAGCCCAATAATGAAAGTTTTATGTTGCAATTTGAAGACATATTTATTTACATAGATTATACAAAGCATCATCAATAAGTCCCAACAAATTCATTATGGAAAAGTTTTATCAAATTTATTGAGCCATGTTTTCTTTATTTTTATATCTAAAAGGAATAACATGGATACTGTAAGTTCAAATTTAGCTAAGTTAAACCAATTGTTTTCATATTCAATACATATTTATTCACATATATGATACAAAGCATCATTGAAGAATTAACCAATTTTTTATTATAAAAGAGTTCTATCAAATTTATAGACTCATGTTTCTTTTATTTTTATATAAAAAAATAACATGGATAGTGTAAGTTCAAATTTCCTTATACCTCCCTTCAAATCAACTTTTCTAGTAATCATCATTATATGCCAATATTACTTCCTAAATGTATCTGACATGAAGGAAGTTAAATCTGCATTTTTTTTAATATTCCCTTTGTTTTTTCTTAAAGGCTTCATTGTTTTTTTTTTCTCAACCTTTTTTTCCTTGAACAAAAATGCGCATTTCATTATAATTATAACAAAATACATTTTATAGGGGCTAGTAAATAACTATATCTAGTCATTGCCATATGGCAATATAGTCCTTCAAAAACAATGCCTTTATTGTTTGCACATTGATAACTCAAAAATGTAATATAGACAGTCCATGGAGATCACATGATATATGATAGTCAGCCCATATGGGCATATAAAAATAGCAAAATACAAAATGTGATTCCGTGTAAATAGCCAAATGATATGTGAGTAGAACATTGCATAATAAAACTGAGAACAAATTATCTTGGGAGAACTATATCTCCCCAGATATTTGAAAAATGGATGGGTCTACGATAATTTTCAGTGATATTTTGTTCATTTGAGTCCCATTGCAGCCAAATGTTTTCCAACTATTAGAGACCATTTTTTTTATAGTTGATCAACTTCAATGTTATTTTCTCTATAAATGTGATGATAACTGATGTACTTGAATAGCTCAAATACTATGTTCAAATCCTCTATGATGGCATCCAAAAATATATTCATAGATTGATTTCGCTTATTCATCCAGTTTATATCTAATAGAGAGTCACCAATAATATGGATATCACAGATACCTAGGATATGGGAAAGTAGTAGAGTATACTTGAGCGAAACCAGCTCCACCTGATTGTTGAATGCACACCCCAGTCCCACAGCAAACTTGAAATGTTGGAAGTCAATGATATATATAATGCCCCCAACCCTGCCTTTAGAAGAGTTTCCTTGTGAAGCACCATCGAAAAATGGCTAGCATTTTGTCTTGTCAATGATTGGGTCATTTATAATACAGATCTTGTTTTGATCATTGACTTGTGGGAATAATACAAGGGTGGCTAATGCTTTATAACCATAGACATCTGGGGGAAAATAAGAATCCTAGAAAATAACCTTATTCCAGGCAAACCAAACACACCAGATACTAATCACAAGTAGGTCCTGATACTCGACATATTCTTCCTTTTGTAAACAAGTCAATAAAGCATCCTGCAGATGAAGACCCTACCAATGAATATTCAAATCCCTGATTTTGGATATGTGTCACCACAAGATGATAATATAATGACAAGTAATGAATATGTGATCAATGGATTCACAACAAGATTTGCATAAAGGGAACTAACTAGGACTAGGCCAAAAGTGTTGTGTCATGATCTCCCAAGTGGGGATGGATTGGTGGAGGTTCAACCAAAGGAACATTTTAGAAGAGAGAACATGATTTTGGTTCTCAACCTATAAGAGTGAAAAAACATTTTAGAAGAGAGAACATGGTTTTGGGGTAGACATCATGCTTGAATTCTTAATTAAAAAAGACAACTCAAGAAAGATGTGAAGAAGATTTGCATCCTTTATTAATTTAGTGATATTCAAATCAAAACAAGGGAATTTATTTTTTGTGATTAGTTTATTGTTCAATTACAGTATTTAGATTGGATTTCCATTTTAAAACATTGAGTGAAGAATATTTCTACAATCAAAAAAGTATTGTGGGAAGTGATGTGCTTGTGAGTGCAAATCCATTTTGTAATGGGAAATGTGATTTGGAAGGTGAGTGTATGTCCCAAAGACGTCTCGTGAATTTTGGTATTCATTTCTTTTAATCAACATTTCTCATAACTTAAGTGATAATGTCAGAAATATTTTTCTTAAAACCTATGTGATAATGTTTGGAAATGAAAAAAATCATAGAAAAATGTCAAAGAAAATCTTGTGGAAAGTCATGTGTTTGTGATAATAAGTAGTGGAATGTCATTTTGTAATGGGGAATGTGATTGGGAAGGTGAGTGTATGTCCCAAAAATGTCATTCAATAGTTTTGGTTTGCATTTTTTTAATGAACATTTCCCATAGCTTATGTGGTAATGTTAGAAATAGAAATATTTTTTCTTAAAATTATATGATAATGTTTGGAAATTAAAAAATCATAGAAAGAATGTAGAAGATGGAAAATTTCCTTGTAATTTCAACTCGAAAGGTTATCTGGATACTTTGTGGTTTTAAAAGGTTTTACAAAACTTATGGAGATGGTGTGCATAGAATAATTACAATATTTATCAATGTACCTTTAATATTTGTATATTTTGATGGTCATTTGAAGTGGCTTTTGCACACATTAATTTAAAATATGCTTCATGATCACTTACAGTTAACTCAATTTAACTTATTTTAACACATAATTGGTGGATTATAATTAGTTGGCCCTAAAACAAAATTAGATGGTCCAAACACATTCATTCTTCATGATGTAGATTACATTTTAACATGACATATTTCTAAGTTGATGATAGAAAATAATCACATATAAACTAATGTCATTAACTATTAAAAACAATGCATAAAGATTATATTGTAACAAAGTTTAATTTAAATAATTTAAATTTAACTCGGCTAAAAGAATTAAAATCAACATAATTCATCTTAAGCAAATCAATTTTTTGAGATGCAATTTATTTTTTGTCATAATACCTCTTACTACTAGATAAATCTTACTCTAAAATGGAGTTTGATTACTATTTGATAGGTCCATAGCTAAGATGGAACTAAGCTAGTGTTATCAAGTTCCTAATAAAATTGCATAATCATTTTATCTAAATCATGGTTAGTTTATAAAGTACATTGTGTTAAAAAGTGAAACTTTCTATACATTTTGGGTGGACTCTCTTCTCATTGTGAGGGGATAGTTTTTTAACAACATTGAGAAGTAAAAAAGATGTGCTTCACTTGGAAATTTATAGGGTAATGAGTGATAAGATAATCATTTGTATCCTTTCCCATGAAGTCATTCATTCTCTCAAAACATCCAAGTCACTAGGCATGCTCTTAAAACTAGACATGTCAAAGGATTTTGATAAATTAAATAGGCAATACATAGAACAAATCCCTCTTTCCTTTGGTTTTTTCCATTGATGGATTAAGTGGATTCCAACTCTCACCTCATCTCTGTTTTCCTCCATCTTGATTAATGGAATCCCCTATCCTAGCTTCAAACCTTCTCATGGGATCTATTTGGGGGATCCTCTCTCCCCATTCCTCTTCATGATTATGGTTGAAGGCCTCAATTGTTGTATTCATGCTACTTCCCTCTCTAATAGAATTTGTGGGATTAGTTTCCATCCTACGTTCCACAGGAATACCCTCCAACCATTTGTGGATGACACTCTTATTTTAGGCCATTCTTCTACCAAATAAGCCAAAGCTCTTAAGGGTTCCAAGCAAGACTCTTGGAATGCTTCATGAACTTCCATCAACAGTGATGAATATTCATTTAATTCTTCAATACCTATCTCCTTGTCCAACGAAGTATCTATATTTTTATAGGCTTCTCAAGAATCTCCTCTCCATCCAAATAGCCTAGTGCCCCCCTTACAGACTCTGCCATTAAGCATTCTTCTTGGAAAGATATTTTGGAAAAGCTATATAAACAACTCTCATGTTTGACCTTTAGAACACTAAATCTTGCAAGTTGCCTTGTCCTGGTCAAATATGTCCTTGAAGCCATGCCATTATATGTATTCTTAGTCCTAATGGAACCTAGACATATTCTCAAAGCCCTTTGAAACTTGTAGTGGAACTTTCTTTGGAGTAACTCTAACAATCACCACAAATGGGCCCTTGTCAAATGGGAAAGCTATGCATGCTAAAGTTGAAAATATGCCTTAGTTTGTGTTGGATGACTGAGCTTCCAACCGCATTCAAGCAGAGATTACATTATAATACACACATAACTGTAAACGCAAATAAGTGGGAAGGGACGTCCAATCAGTAGATGTTCATTCATGAATAGATATTTATACAAAGTATGTATGATTGGAGCGGTTTCACCCACTCGAATTGTTCATATGTTAAGTGTTGTTGGTGATTCCTTCCCTTCGACCCAGGTTCAGAACCTTGTTTGTTCGTCAACAAATCCCCACATATCAGCCCGACAGAGCAGGGATTAGTCAGCAACACCTATGACACAGATGCAATCTCACCCGAGATATCTCTATGGGTAACTGCCAAAGCTAGGTTTCTGCAGTTGGGTGGGGATTTATTCTTTCACGGCACCTTACCAACTTGCTCGACCGAAGTTGGGGGGTGTATTTCCTATTCTTGTTATGTTCCTTCAAGATATTATTCTACTTGTCTGTTGACAAATATTGCAACAGTCATATAAAGCTTTAGCATATATTCTATCTATCAACAGTGCGGCATATGCATCTAAGAACTCATTCATAAACAAATGCTATTCAATCTATTCAAACCTACATTTTCACAACATACATTCATTCAACATAGACATATTCATCAAATACACATTGAGACAACATTTAATGTGAAAACCCATCTGGGAAAAACCACAAAGACGCTCTTCATCTGGCATGAGAAATATATAGCACCTTTTGTTTATGCACTTCACTTGCAGACTTTGTTCTAGATATTCTGTACAATATATACAGACTTCACTCTTCTCATTCTCTCTAGTCTTAGTTCTATGAAATTTTCCTCTCCTTCACTCTATTGTCAATCTGCACACATTTTGGATCGACTCTCTTCTCTACAACTCTACAACTCTACTAAGATAGAAGCCATCAGAGACCAACCTGCATACAACTCGGGTTCTCTCTTTTATAGGCTCTTACATATTGTAATCAACTGACTCTATTATGTTAGCCGACAAGATATCATTCATATTCTCGTACATTTAGTTACACTAACATTAGGAACTATCGGCCCAAAAATACAAATATGCTTTATTCCCAAAGCATGTGCTATTCTAACTGACTTCTTACCCATGATGAATTGATTTGTCCTTTTCAAGCACTATACTCTTCTTCTATTGCGGTTTCTTCCATCGCGGTTCTTCTCCCATGGCTGCTTCTATCACAACTCTTCTTCCCTGGCCGCTTCTGTCGCAGCTCTTCTTCCCTGGCTACTTTTGTCGTAGCCTCTCATCCGTCGCAAACTCTTGTATCATGCGACTAGAATCTTCGCATTCCCGAGCAAAGTTATGTTTGAATTCTGCATATCTTTTCCTCGGTCCAACAAGTGGGTTACATTAATATATTATATGCATGATTACAATGCAATGACTTAGGGAGGCTAAGTGGCCCCCTCAACATCTCCCCCACCCAAAAACTCTTCTTTGTCCCAAATAGAATAAGAGTGTGTAGCAACATCTTGGACCTCTGCTCTCGTTGAAGTAGTCCTCGTTGTGCATCAACCATGTGAAGAAAAAAATGACAAAATTAGAAAGATTCTTATTTAGACATTTTGTCAAACACTTTAGCAACTATGTTTTAAATTAAAAGATTCACTTACAGACTTTAAAATTTAAAACACCATGCCAAAATTCTTCAAAATCATGATACTGAACATTCACATTGTACAAAGTTAATTTTTGGTCCACCTTGACCAAAGCAAAACCGCAACCTAGAGAAAACCCTAGAGACAAAATATTTATTGAGAGCTCTTGAAATTAATTATAGCGTCTGTTATATTTCTTTCTGAGAGAATGAAAAATCAAACAGACCAGAATTAAAACATGTTGTTGTACCTTACTTCTGATAGTAGTCAACCTCAATTTCTATGTTGTTATACGACATCCCTTCACACGTGTTAAATGATAGTTGTTGTACGGTCCAAAACCAAACTGTAATAAATGCATTAAGTCTCAAAATTTATGCCCTGTCTACAATAAGCTTCCTTCACACATTCCAATAATAAATGTTGTACGTTTTGGCCATTCTTGCCTTGGAAATTGTGCCATTGTAACAACATTTAATGTTGTATGATATGAGCATTTAATGCAGTCACATTTCTTGGAAATTATGCTGGGTAATTTGCCCTAGCGGTCTTGGGAATCAAGCCCTTTCTCTCCTTGAAGAAAAAACTGCCCTTCACCTTCGGTTCTCTCTCTTTTCTATTGCAGGTGCATCTTTTCCTTTGTCCCTTTACAACATTTTATACTTCATTTCTAGTAACTAACTTCGTAACTACCAATTCAATGGATAGGATTAGATCACTAGATCCAGGGTTCACATTAATTGCACTTTTAATAATTAAAAGTTAAATATTATGTGCACAACTTAAATGGGACCCACAACTTAGTAAATCACAAAAAAAAAATACTCAAGGTCACTTTTTACATAAATAAAACATAAAGAACAAAAGATTTTGTCCCCTTCATTACACACACACCAAAAATTTGAGGGAGGACCTTCAGAGTTAGATATTTCAACACTCCCTCCTAACGAGGGAGGTCCTTCCGGCACTAACTATATCTCCAACCCTGTTTCCTAATGCAACTCCCTCCTGCTTTGGAATACTTCTTAGAGATAAATGTTGGAAACCATTCTGAAACTCTGATCCTTGAGACTCCACCTGAGCCTCCTAAACCTGTTCATCATCATTGTACTGGTTGAGTCTCCTTCTAGTGCTCTAAAGTGATCCACTCTCTTCATCAGAAGAAATATAAATAACAGGATGATCAGCTGCAATTCCCACCCCATTCTCAAAATCTGACTCAGATAGCCAACTTCCTGACTGTGGATGCACAACATGTCCCCTCAACACTTAAAACCTGTCTCTACAATCGCCAAGAAGGATAGTGATGCCAATTGGTTTTTCTACCCAATAAAGAAAAACATGAATTAACCTAACCATCATTCCAAAACCATCATCCTCCAAGGATGGAACTAGGAGTTTACTAACTCCCATCCAATGAACAAATTCCCATGTACCTATAGAACCTCATCAAGGTCTAGTTGGAACCTCATTGTTCCAACACCTCGAACTGCTACCTGAGGACTATCAATATTTGTCTGCACATTATTCCCAGGGCTCAACTATGTAATGATTTGGAAAACATTCGAAGTATGGTCATATGTCTAGTTGACCCACTATTCCAGACATGCTCAAAGACTAAACTCCCCACACCGGAGTCAATGGAAGCTAGAAAATTCTTGCTCAAACTTTGCAACATATTCCTCTACTGAGGTAGAGGTTGTTGTATCTTTCTCCACTTTCCCCTTATTCTCCGAACATTCGGGAGCATAGTGTCTAAACTGTTTACAATGGAAGCACATAATCTTACTTAAATATTTCTTCTTCGTGATCTTCTTGCTCTTAACATTAAAAGCCACATTCTCCTCAATTTCACCACCCTTGGACCATTTTCTTCTAAGACCCTCATCTCTAGGCTTTTCTTGGATGAAATCATCCCAAAGTCTCTCCCAGCTGGGTCTATTCTCTCTAGATACCACACCTTTCCCAAAAATGCTCCATGCACATGAACAAACCATTCAGGGTAGTTCTCACCTTTTCTCCATTTGTTCCCACTTCCCCAACTGCACCAAGTTCATCTCGAACTTGAGTAATCCTTGTGATATATAAGGAAACTTTCTCATTCTCAACCATCCTAATGTCTCTCAACTTTTCCCTTAGTACCATTTTCCTATTTTCATTACTACTTTGGTATAAGTTTGTCAAAGATGTCCACATTTCAAAGGCATTTTCTTTCCTTGCAATATGAGGAACAATGTGATCCTTGACAACGTCAAGAATCACTCTCTTGCATTTCACATTTCTCTTATGATATGTTGCATGACCCGCTGCATCAACAGTCTTATCAAGCACAATGCCTGCCTTCTCATCTATATCCCATTGTTCAACTTCCTCCAATAGTCTTCAATCCTTAAGCCGGGTACAACTTCACTTTTATTTCTTCATGAGAGAATGGAAAATCAAATAGACCAGAATTAAAACATACTATTGTATCTCACTTCTAACAACAGTCAACCTCAATTTTGTTGTTGTTGTACAGACCCCCTTCATACGTGCTAACCAACAGTTGTTGTATGGTCCAAAACCATACTGTAATAAATAATTTAAGTCTCGGAATATGTGCCCTATCTGCAGCAAACATCCTTCACACATGCCAGTAATAAATTGTGTACAATCTATACATTTTTCGTTGGAAATCGTGCCACTTTAACACATTTAATGTTGTACGATCTAAGCATTTAATGTAGTCACCTTTCTTCGAAATTCTATTGATTAATATGCCTTAGCAGTCTTGGGAATCAAGCCTCTTCTTTCCTTGGAATCAAACCCTCTCTCCTTGAAAAAATATCTGACCTTCACATTCAATTCTCTCTCTTTTCTTCTGCTGGTACATCTTTTCCTTTGTCCCTTCACAACATTTTATACTTCATTTCTAATAACTAGCTTCATAACTACCATTCGATGGCTAGGATTTGATCAGTAGATCCAGGGTTCACATTAATTTCACTTTTAATAATTAAAAGTTAAATATTACATGCACAACTTAAATGAGACCCACAACTTGATAAAGTACACTATTTTTATTGTATTTACATAATGTCACTTTTTACATAAATAAAACATAAGGAACAAAGATTTTGTTCCCCTCATTACACACACCAAAACTATGAGGGAGGCCCTTCATAGTTAGATATTTCAACACCATACATACCGGAATACATTGGTAACTCAGCCGTAACATCCACCAGCTAGATAGGAGGAAACGTGTGTACAAGGCCTTACCATGACTTGTTACTCTTCAACCTCCGTCTTCAATTTGGTAGTGGTTTGTCGAGGTGTAACCCTCTCATTAAGGAAATCGACTATCCTTGTTGCAAGGAACTCTTTTGTTTTAAGGTTTCACCCTATTTTATCTGGCCAAGCTTTTCTCAACTCAGGATTGGGTCTCTTGGTTCTTTTACTTTCTATACAATCTTTCTTCCTTCTAGCTTCTGAGGTCACAACCTAGGAATAACATCTTCAATTCTACACTAGGGGCTCAATCAATTCATTGCTCTTTGCATCATCATTTTTCTTTAAATATCTCTTATGTGCAATGTAAGACGTCAATGCTTGAATGTTGTAGTCATTTCCTATCATTAGAGGGAGGATGTATGTGTCTGCAAGTTAATTACGTCGTAGGCGTTTTTACTATGAAGTCTTGTTTGTAAAACACTGTTGAGATATTCGTTGTCCCTCTGTCAAATCCACACCTTCTGTGTGTCTCCATGCATTTGCATGATGTCATGTTGGTTGTATTGTACTATGGTTTCATATGGACTGCCCCTTCCCTTAGCCCCATCCGCACCTAACTCGTCTTAACGTGTTCGTTTACTCTGTGTCATCTCGCCATTGCCAGTTTTATATTTCCCTAGACCTATGTCTTGTTGTTGTCTTCCCTGGGCGTATACCAAAGCAATATGGAGACAAGTGGCAATATATAAGGACATTCTAATGCTCTGACAGAGGTAACAGGGTAGAGAACATAAGGGTGATTGTGAATGGATAGGGATTTCCTTTTTTGGAACACTAGCCTAAGAAAAACCTAGTGATTCCTTGCACTACAAGAAACCATGTTAGTGATATATTACTGTTACAGTGACCAAAAGGTAAAAGATGGTAAGGATCCCTTTTTAGAGCGACAAGAAGGTAATGGAAGGTAACACAGTGTTTTCTTTTTTGTTTTTTCTTATTCTATTTTTTATTGGTCAATTATCATTTTTCAATTAGAAATTAATATTATTATTTTTTTTAATTATAAATATATAATTTATTGGAGTGAGATATTCTCTCCACCATTTACACCTATCCCCCATCCTTCGAAGTTCGTACAATCAACTCCTTCGAAATTTGAAATTTGAATTTCAGAGGAGCGAGCAATCTAAATTTGAACATCCCGCTACCTTTAAACTTCTAGTAACAGAAATTACACAGAAGATGCCATGGAAGTGTCCATGCCATGCAGATTTCTTTTGCAAATGCAAGTGTTAATTATAGTGTTGTGGTGTTGATGGATTAACTAGTTATGTAATCCTGTGCTTTTTCAGTTTCAGGGATGCAACATAGGTCACGGCTCAATTCTTATAGACTCCACTGCTAGCTAGTAGCAACATGACAGAGAATGACAGTCCAGCAAACAATTCGAGTCCGCGCCGATTCAAGGTGATTGACATAGCCAAAACTAGATTGCATGGAACACTATTTAGTATTTACATATCAGGCTAGTAAATTTGCTGATAGAGATAGCGCGAAGCTGGTAATTATCTCATTAAAAAAGATCCATACATATTTCATTTATAGAATGCAATATATTTAGTTAATGTTTCATTTTTATTTAAATTAGTTAATTTTTTTTGTTAAATTGGGTTAAATATTACATTTTATAAATGAAATATGTATAACCCAAATGTTTTGGATATTTAGTAAAGTTCTTGTAACTAGAGAATGTAAATATGCCAATTAAATTTATGCAGTTTTACTAGTTTGGGATGTCCTTGGTTCTAATAGCTTGATTTTGGTTACCTCTGGTGACAAAAATGTCTTTGAAAAAAGAAACACAGAGGTATCGATTTATAATCTAACTGGACTCAAGACTACGTCCAAGAACTAACCAGGTTAATATTGGCCCTTGGTTGGAACATGTACCACCTTGAAGGAATTGGCGTGGCTCAAAGACTCCCAAAATTTGAAATGTTTGTCCAGAGAATGTCCCTTTCAACCGTCGAATCCATCTGGTTCCTATCATCCTTATTCCAAGATCTTGTGAAGATGAACAGTCTCAGAATTTTAAGAGTATACAGTTCGTCCTCCAATTAGATTCTGGTATAGCTGAAGGTTGTTCCCATTTTTCTTGCATGCTGTGAAATTTGTTGATCAAATTCTTCTCCCGTTGTACCTAGCCAACACATAATTTGTGATTACTTTATTTGTAAATGCTATGAATTATGTTAATCAAATTCTTCTCCCGTTGTACCTAGCCAACACATAATTTGCGATTACTTTATTTGTAAGTGCTGTGAATTTTGTTAATCAAATTCTTCTCATGTTGTACCTAGCCAACACATACTTTGCGATTTCTTTATTGGTAAGTGTTTTCCTGTCATTGTTTCAAGGTCTTTATTTATTTTTGATACATGAAGATAACCCCTTGAATTCACATAGGACTGGTAACTTCATGGCTTCATTTTTTTTTTTGCCAAACTATCATAATTTTGTGTGATTGTTCAACAAAATAAATATATAAACTCCTAAATGCAATGCATATTATTTCATATGGAAAAAAATAAATAATATTATTAAAAAATTCACATAGGCCAGTATTGACTGTGATGGTTTCACTATTTTTAGCCGAAATATTGTATTTTTTGTGTGATTGTTTAAAAATAAAATATATATAAACTCCTAAATGCAATGCATATTACCTAATATGAAAATTTATATAAAGAATATGGTTAACCACTTAACTTGAATGTTGAAGAATGAGGATGTGGAGTGGTTGGCCTTTCCCTGTTGTAAACCTAATGACTGTTATTATTTGCAGGTTTTGTTGGAGGCTAAGAAATACTTAGGTTTCAATTATGAGCTCTCTTCTGCCATGTTTACAAATAAGAGATTCTATGCATTCAAATTTTCAGTGAGTACTTTCAAGTCAATCCATGTAAAACATTTTTTCTAAAATATTTTTGTAAAATTAATGAAAAATTTCTATTTTGGCTTTGAGGATGGTTGATTTGGAAATTTTACAATTTTTGACCAAACAATGAAGCTAGAGAATGTAGAACCATGATAAAATGAACAATGGTTATTATTATTTTTTAAATGTATGTTATAATACTAAATTAAGAATAGAGTAGAAATATATATATATATATATATATATATATAT
>LPNX010788661.1:40405-97060 GCA_001517045.1 Pseudotsuga menziesii | reverse complement strand
ATTGCCTCTTGGTACATTTTAAGTTAATGTGAAATATGAGTTGATTAAAATTAGGCGAAGGGGTGGACTCCAGATATACCTGAGAGTACTTGGAGTATGTCTAAAACTAAACCTTCACGGCTACCCACAAGGAATATGTGGGCTGAATGGAGTCTTTGGGGATATTGTTCGCAACGTACCCGTTAGGGTGTGACATACATCAGTGCCCCAAGGTCACTTTTCAGAAGTTCCCGCTTCCTTTGGGTATTTTGCCACCGTAATGGTTTGATCTAGGTGTTGGATTTTCACCTAATGGTTTGTCAAATTGGGAGAGTGAATCCTAATTATACTAGTCACTCAAGTTCTTTTGATACAACTTTACTTATTGGATGAACCGCAGCCAAGTGCAAAGCATACACACCGGAGTCTTGTCAATTTTAGTAAATTTTGAGATGGATGTTCTTGTTAAAAAGAAAACCCTTCATGAACCTCTATCGGTCCAAGTGGATCTCAATCGGGGAATGAAGGAGGGGTTGATTTTATTATGGTTACTGAAACAAGTGATGATATAAAATGAAACATAAAAATATGAGCAAACCACAATTTTCTAATTAGACTACCACGAACCTTTCTTCACCTTTCGGCTCAAAAGGAGGTTCATGGGGTAAGTATTAAAGTTACTTTGAAACCAATAGAAATGGAATATGGAAATGATTTTAAATCAAATTATACTACCTTGTAGATTATTACTACGCTATATTGAAAAAAGATGAACGAAAAGCAAAAAATGACACGGACGCAAATCCCCCCAGGGGGGATGGGAAATGGGCTCAAAAGAGCCTATTCATAATTATTTTTATTACCAGTGGTTAAAATGTCAGAAAAATGATATTATGGCTCTTGATTCTTATACAGAATGAAACCAAGAGCTTACAAAGTGCAAAAATTAAAGATTTCAGTCAAAAAGGGAGACCCCTGGGGAGATTCAGAAGGCCCAAAAGTCACTTTCGAACAACAGATCCTCCTCTTTTATGTTATACCTGCTAAAAACTAGCAATATTATTAGACTAAAATATTCCCAAAATCACTCTGAAAGTACCTTTGGGTCAGCTTACTTTTAACCAAAAAAAAGCTAAGTTAAAACTAGTTAAAAAAGGTAAAAAGGGAACCAAGGAAAGAAATATTTCCTTGGGATCTTGGCTTGCATTTTAGGCAGCCAATATGATATGCACTGATTGCTATATTTATATTTTATAACAGAAAATAGAAATCTAATGCATGCAAGCTACAAATTCTCTTTAAAATTCCATGCAAAAAGGACGATTTCCCTAAAGCTAGATCTAGGATGCTTATGAAACCTTTTAAGAACAAGATCTAGATTATGGGATTTGAGGAGATAGATCTATGTTAAATTTACTTTAATATAATAGATCTAAACAATGTCAAAGCTGTGAACAAAGTAACCAAGTAAAAAAAAATTGATTTTGAAGGAGGAAAAGGAGAAGAGAAGTGCTTGTTGCTGAAGCAGATCTGCAATGGAAACTTGTTAGTGGAATACAAAGGGGCAATGTATTGACAAAGATTTTGGATGTACAATGGATTCAAACTATATCCACAGTTCGTCCAATCCTTGCTACCTGAAAGCTAAACACACAATCCTGCACGAAACCTCATGAGATCTGGATATATATATGAAAAAGAGACAAGAATTACATGCAAATAAACTTATTAAACATGTATAATCTAGATATTCTAATCGTATATGCTATGAGATATAAGAAAACAAGTAACCTTACTTGCCCAACTATACTCCTATTGATTCAGCTGAATCGTTCAAGCCAGATAGGGTTCAAATGCAGAATTTGAGAGAAAAGCCGGCAACATCAATAGCCGTAAGACAATGCTTAATCCACACATATGAGAGCATTACACCATTTGGCCTCCAAAGCTTCTTTATTTCAACAATCAAAAGATTACAACAGTATTACAATAGCAAGCCCTTTAATCCAACTCTAACTAGCTTGGAAGAGGAGGCTTATGCTTTGATTTATACAAAAAATAGGAGATCCATCCCAGGGGGGGCACAAATCCCAAGGAGACAGATCAAATCAGCTGATGGAGAGTCAATCAATGCATATCTGAAGCTGAACTGACCCTACTTGTCAACCGGGGGGTCAATTGAGCTGACACATCAACCCATAAACTGACACATCAGTCCACAGAGCATCCAGGAGAGTCCACACATGTGGAGGAGAGAGAGAGGGCGCAATTCCCCATAAAGACTGCTGAAGATCAACTCTGGATCTGATTTGATCACCTCCTTCAATTAATGATTTGTCAGATTCAGTCAATCTGGTTCAGATATGACTGATTTCAATCAAATTAGCTAAGAATCCATTGATCTATGATTTTGGATTTGCTCCATTATTCATCAATTTATTAATTAAAATAATCAATAATTGATTTTTGGGGCTTTCTGACCTGAGTGATGGAAAATCACTCAAAACTAGGAAAAAGTGGGACCATGGGTTTACATGGTGCTCTTAGCTTGAAAATGAGCACCTACATGAATGAAACAGATTATTTGGCCCACTTTTATTACAAAATCAATTTTTCCAATTAAACTATTAAAAAATAGCCTAAGTTTTGGAAAAATTAAATTTTAATAAAAACACTGAAAAAATAAAAAAATTAAAAAAGTTGAAAAACCCTAGGGGGACTTAGACATGTTCATATGACTCGACCATGATGTCTAGCATGTTTATACATTGACACATAGACTCTAATAACCTCAGTAGGCCTAAATGCCAAGCCAACCACCCCAACTTTGGAGGTATGGAGTGAAAAACTCCAAAATTATCAGTCGTTTATTCAACAACCAATAATAACCAAGGGGAAAAACACCCTGGGCTGATTGGATTGACAAATAAAGTCTGAGAGACGGAGTCTTTTACAGAAACTATCATGCTATAACATTTATTACAATTCCCCCATGGGGTATGAACATGTGATATAGTACAACAAGCACTTCCCAGAAGTACTTCCAAAGGTCTTTTGAAGTCCGAACAAGTTATCCTTGTCCGGTTCACCAGGCTCACTTGATAAAAAACCACTAAGTACAAATTAGGTGGTAACATTGTGGCTCCAACTGTGGGACGTGTGCTCAATCTGGTCATAGGGAAAGGAGAGGATACGAGAACACCAGAATCTCTGGTTTATACACCCTGTAAAAACATCTCAACTTGACAAGAAAACCTCAGTAGCACAAGCTTTACATAAAACCCAAATGAACCATTACGATGATTTATTTAAACAAAATAAATGTAACTAACTAAAAGAAGCAAAGTTGTATTATAGCTAAGTATAAAATAGAAATGCAGAAAGTAAATGCTCTCTTTCAAGGAGCTTATTTTCCTACTCTAAGCGTGATATAAAACGGGTTAAGTGTAATCAGAAATCCAATGTAACCACCTAAGCATTTTATTAACATAAAACAAAGTTTCCTTGTCTTTGGTTACCAGCCAAAGTAAGGATACCTTATTCAGAAAATGCAAACCTGCGTGATGATTTAGAATGGATGGGATGGATGGGAGATCATAGGCATGAATAATGTCATAAAAATTCTTCCCCAACTTGTATGTGCTCATGCAAGTTGCTTCTATCCATGACTAGATAGCACTGATATACCAATCAGAATGATGAGGCAGACTGACTACATCATCATACTGATCATCGGGGCTTATCAAATGATAACTCATTGCACAAGCCCCAAGTAGCTCCAAATCATAATGAACCTCCATATGTGAAAAATATGGCTGAGACTGATATTCCATTGACTACATCACATCTAACTTTTCACAACACTGCTTCTGAATGTCTTCATTACTGATAGCCTTGTACGACTCTACATGATATGACTCTGAATGATCACATGAAAATTTTAAATGCTCCTCTTCCATACTAAGGTTTTCCAAGGTCTCCAGATCCATGCTTCCCTCTATGGATGTATAGTAGATTGGAGTTCCACAAATTTCTAAATAGACACTCCCCTTGCTGGATATAGCATAGATAGGATTCTTAATAAGATATCCACAAAAATCCCAATAGTCATCACCATCATCTATGTTAGATGTGATGGATTCCCCATTGCTGATATCAGGTTCTGATATCAAGTTTTCTTTGTCTTCATTACTGATACTGATATATGGCTCAGACTGATCATGTGGATAAACTACATGCTCCTTTTTCATATCAAAGTTTCCCAAGGCCACATGGTCCATGCTCTCTCCTTTAGATATGCCATAGATAGAAAAATCAACAAAACCATCAAAAGTTTTTGGTTCATTATTTTCCTCTTTATTCATGTCATAGATCGGATTTTCCATGAATGTCCAAGACTCCTCATCAATATCTTTGTCAGGGATAAGGGAGTCTTCGTCACTTGTATCATGCTCCAAGCTATACTTGTCCTCATTTTCATACTCATATTCTTCAGAGAAAAGGTAACAAGGCAGTAAACCTTCCAGACTGTCATCATTATATGGAGAACACGTAGGAGTCCCATCATGTACATTACAGTTTTCATCATAAGTTTCACTATAAGATTCTGCAATGGTTTCATCCTTAGGTGTGTACTGTTTAGCTGGCAACAAAGGGTAGGCTTGGCCTACCATGTATATATGATCAGGCTCACTTGAAGTTGTTTCCTGATTACTGACCTCGGGAAGTCCATGTTCCATGACTTGATTTGCAACATAACAAGTGATTTCTTGGTGGAATTGTTCATAGGGTCTACACCATGGAATTACTTCTTCTACCATGTTAGCTGAGTCTAACTGGTTTCGAATCCTAGGCTCCTGCTGAGAAAAATTATCTTGATACATCTGATTCTGCTTGGGCTGAAAGTTCCTAGGTCTACTATTCCTTTCCATTGTGATAAATCTATTATGAATGTGATTCAAGTGTGCAGAATGATTGGCCATTAGTTGGTTTTGACTAGTAACCAAGTCTTTTATCATGTATGTTACCTTTTCCATGGGATCTTTAGAGGCTCCCTTTTCTTTTGATTCAACATCTTTTCCGTTTTATTTGTTGTATGAAGTGTTTTCCCTAGTGTAACCTGGAATGTTGAATTTTCCTGAAGACTGCATATTCTTTTCTATTTTCTTGGCCAATTCCTGAGCAGTTTATAGATTGGCTGGCTCTTTGTCTCTTAACTGGTACCTCAAATCACCAGTGAAAGCTTCGATGTAAGATATGAGGATGGAGGCATCCTTTTGCTTGATTTCGTTAGGGAGGTCCACAACCACATGCCTGAACTTAGTGTTAAATTCATCCATGGTTTCATTCTCCATCTTCTTAATGTTATGAAGGGCAGCAAGAAGATGTCTTGGTTCTCTCTTTTCTTCCCATTTCTTCTTAAAACCCTCTAGGAATTCACTAATATTTTTATGTGAATCATCATCTAGGTCAAAGTACCATTCTTCAGCATCATCTTCTAAGGATAAAGAAAAGAGCTTCATTTTGACATCGTCATGGTCATGGGCAGCATCATTGCAGTAATTGACCAGGTGCTTTTCAAACTTTCGAAGGTGAGACTTAGCAGTGATGGCATTATTGCCCTGAAATATGGGGAGCTTCTTGATAACATCTTTTCGAATGGCATGGGGAGCACCTTCTATCTGAGAAAAGTGAAGGGGTTTGAATAATTACGTCATTTCTTGAGATTGGTGAACATGACTCTCTACAAATATGTGATGGATATCTGAGAGGGATTGGTATCCTAAATTTTCAAGGTTTCTATGGAAAGTTTGCCTATTCAATCTTTCGCTAATAAACCTTTCGGGATCAGGGAGAGGATTGAATAATTGTCGGCGATTTATTCAGGTAGAAATTCTTGAAGGGATGTTAGATAGTGGAGTCGCTAGATGGATCGAGTTTTAATTTTTATGTTTTTTAAAGACTAGATCAATCAAAATTTTTTTATCCTTTTAGTTGTTTAGAAAAAATTTAAGCTAAGTCATACTCGGGAATAAAAAGATTTATCCCTGGCAACGACGCCAAAAAGTGTTGCCGCCTTTCACACACCTGGGTCACGTGGCAGAAATATTCAAGCCACTCGGTGTGTCCTTGGGGGCAAGTGTCGAGTCAAGGTTGTCACCTTGTTCTTGACTCCTCTGTTTAGGCTCAACTCCTAATGAAGCCAAGGGGGGTAGACCCTATTAAGTTACTAAGGCTAATTACTTAGTATGGTGATGTTAAACTGAATGAATTACTTAGGAGTTTGAAATTTAACCATAAACAACCATAGATGACAAGATACAAAATGAGCACATGAAAGCACAATGCTGAGACACACACTATATATATATATAGCAAGAAAATAACCAGTGCCTTAAAATGGAGTCAAAAGATATCAATGTACTTGCATGTGCTTGGAGTGAATGTTTTGCAATTGCCTCTTGGTACATTTTAAGTTAATGTGAAATATGAGTTGATTAAAATTAGGCGAAGGGGTGGACTTCAGATATACCCGAGAGTACTTGGAGTATGTCCAAAACTAAACCTTCACGGATACCCACAAGGAATATGTGGGCTGAATGGAGTCTCTGGGGCTATTGTTCACAACACACTCATTAGGTTGTGACAGAGATCAGTGCCCCGAGGTCACTTTTCAGAAGTTCCCGCTTCCTTTGGGTATTTTGCCACTGTAATGTTTTGATCTAGGTGTTGGATTTTCACCTAATGGTTTGTCAATTTGGGAGAGTGAATCCTAATTATACTAGTCACTCAAGTGCTTTTGATACAACTTAACTGATCGAATGAACCGCAGCTAAGTGCAGAGCATACACACTGGTGTTTTGTCAATTTTAGTAAATTTTCAGATGGATGTTCTTGTTAAAAAGAAAACTCTCTAGGAACCTCTTTCGGTCCAAGTGGACCTCAATCAAGGAATCAAGGAGGGGTTGATTTTATTATGGTTACTAAAACAAGTGATGATAGCAAATGAAACATAAAAAGATGAGAAAACAACAATTTTGTAATTAGACTACCACGAACCTTTCTTCACCTTTTAGCTCAAAAGGAGGCTCGTGGGGTAAGTATTAAAGTTACTTTGAAACCAATAGAAGTGGAATATGGAAATGATTTTAAATCAAATTATACTACCCTGCAGATTAGTACTACACTAGATTGGAAAAAATGAACGAAAAACAAAAAATGACACGGACGCAAATCCCCGCAGGGGGCATGGGGAATGGGCTCGAAAGAGCCTATTCATAATTATTTTTATTACCAGCGGTTACAATGTCAGCAAACTGATATGATGCCTCTTGATTCTTATACAGAATGAAACCAATAGCTTACAAAGTGCAAAAATTAAATATTTCAGTAAAAAAGGGAGACCCCTGGGGAGATTCAGAAGTCCCAAAAGTCACTTTCAAACAGCAGCTCCTCCTCTTTTCTGTTATACCTGCTAAAAACCAGCAATCTTATTAGATTGAAATATTCTCAAAAGCACTCTGAAAGTACCTTTGAGTCAGCTTACTTTTAACCAAAAAAAATCTTAAAACTAGTTAAAAAAGGTAAAAAAGGAACCAAGGAAAGCAAGCTTTCCTTGGGATCTTGGCTTGCATTTTAGGCAGCCAATATGATGTGCACTGATTGCTATATTTATATTTTATAACAAAAAACAGAAATCTAATGCATGCAAGCTACAAATTCACTTTAAAATTCCATGCAAAAAGGACGATTTCCCTAAAGCTAGATCTAGGATGCTTATGAAACCTTTTAAGAACAAGATATAGATTATGGGCTTTGAGGAGATAGATATATGTTAAATTTACTTTAAGATAATAGATCGAAACAATATCAAAGCTGTGAACAAAGTAACCAAGTAAAACAAAATTGATTTTGAAGGAGGAAAAGGAGAAGAGAAGTGTTTGTTGCTGAAGTAGATCTGCAACGGAAACTTGTTAGTGGAATCCAGAGGGGCAATGTCTTCACAAAGATTTTGGATGTACAGTGGAGTCAAACTAGATCCACAGTTCATCCAATCCTTGCTACCTGAAAGCTAAACACACAATCCTGCATGAAACCTCATGAGATCTGGATATATATATATGAAAAAGAGACAAGAATTACATGCAAATAAACTTATTAAACATGCATAATCTAGATCTTCTAATCATATATGCTATGAGATATAAGAAAACAAGTAACCTTACTTGCCCAACTATACTCCTATTGATTCAGCTGAATCGTTCAAGCCAGACAGGGTTCAAATACAGAATTTGAGAGAAAAACCGGCAACATCAATAGCCGTAAGACAATGCTTAATCCACACATATGAGAGCATTACACCATTTGGCCTCCAAAGCTTCTTTATTTCACCAATCAAAAGATTACAACAGTATTACAATAGCAAGCCCTTCAATCCAACTCTAATTAGCTTGGAAGAGGAGGCTTATGCTTTGATTTATACAAAAAACAAGAGATCCAGCCTAGGGGGGTGCAAATCCCAAGGAGACAGGTGAAATCAGCTGATGGAGAGTATTTCACCTGATGGAGAGTCAATCAATGCAGATCTGAAGCTGAATTGACCCTACTTGTCAACTGGGGGGCTGATTGAGCTGACACATCAACCCATAAATTGACACATCAGTCCACAGAGCATCTAGGAGAGTCCACATGTGTGGAGGAGAGAGAGAGAGCGCAATTCCCCATAAAGACTGCTAAAGATCAACTCTGGATTTGATTTGATCACCTGCTTCAGTCAATCTAGTTCAGATTTGACTAATTTCAATCAAATCGGCTGAGAATCCAATGATCTATGATTTTGGATTTGCTCCATTATTCATCAATTTATTAATTAAAATAATCAATAATTGATTTTTGATTTTTGGGGCTTTCTGACCTAAGTGATGGAAAATCACTCAAAACTAGGAAAAAGTGGGTCCATGGGTTTACATGGTGCTCTTAGCTTGAAAATGAGCACCTACATGACTGAAACTGATTATTTGGCCTAGTTTTATTACAAAATCATTTTTTCCAATTAAACTATTAAAAAATAGCCTAAGTTTTGGAAAAATTAAAATTTAATAAAATACACTGAAAAAATAAAAAAATTTAAAAATGTTGAAAAACCCTAGGGGGACTTGGACATGTTCATATGACTCGACCATGATGTCTAGCATGTTTATACATTGACAAATAGACTCTAATAACCTCAATAGGCCTAAATGCCAAGCCAACCACCCCAACTTTGGAGGTATGGAGTGAAAAACTCAGAAATTATCAGTCGTTTATTCAACAACCAATAATAACCAAGGGAAAAAACACCCTAGGCTGATTGGATTGACAAATAAAGTCTAAGAGACGGAGTCTTTTACAGACACTATCATGCTAGAACATTTATTACAATTCCCCCATGGGATATGAACATGTGATATAGTACAACAAGCACTTCCCAGAAGTACTTCCAAAGGTCTTCTGAAGTCCAAACAAGTGATCCTTGTCCGGTTCACCAGGCTCACTTGATAAAAAAACCACTAAGTACAACTTAGGTGGTAACAGATGTCAAGACTGCTTTCTTGAATGGTGCAGTGGAAGAGGAAGTGTATGTAGAAAAACCACTTGGTTTTGAGACACATGACAGGGAGTCTCATGTGTGCATATTGAAGAAAGCCCTATACGGTTTTAAACAGGCACCTAGGACTTGGTACGACAGAATTGATAGCTTTCTATCCAGTTTGGGCTTTACTAAGAGTAAAGCAGATTCCAACCTTTACTACAAGGTTGAAGATGGAAACCTCGTAATGCTCCTACTATATGTAGATGATATGTTTGTAACAGGTATGGATGGGTTGATTGCTGATACAAAGAGGAAGCTTGCTACCGAGTTCGAAATGAAGGACTTGGGTATGATGCATTATTTTCTAGGCATGGAGGTGTGGCAGAATTTAGATGGAATTTCCCTGGGACAAGGGAAATATACAGTAGAGATCCTGAAGAGGTTTGGGATGATGGACTACAAGGTTATGGCCACACCTATGGCATCAAACCTGAAGCTATTGAGTGATGCTTCATCAGAGACAGTTGATTCTACAATGTATCATCAGATGATTGGATCCTTGATGTACCTGATGAACACTAGACCAGATATTTGCTTTGCTATGAACACCTTGAGCCAGTTCTTGACAAATCCGAGACATGTTCACTTGATTGCTGCAAAGCATATTCTAAGGTACCTGAGGGGTATAGTTGATTATGGGCTCAAATATGATTCGAATTAGAAGATTAACCTGGAGGGTTATGTTGATTCAGATTGGGCAGGCAGTGCCATCGATAAGAAGAGCACTTTAGGGTGTTTCTTTAGTATGGGATCAAGTGTGATCTCTTCGTTTAGCAGGAAGAAATCCTATGTGGCACTGAGTACAGCTGAAGCAGAGTACGTCGCAGCTTGTTCAGCTAGTTGTGAGGCAGTATGGCTGAGGAAGCTACTATCTGATTTATTTGATCTCCAGTTGGATGCTACTTGTATACATTGTGACAACCAGAGTTGTGTGAAGTTGTCAGAGAATCTAGTGTTCCATGACAAGTCGAAGCATATCGAGATCAAGTATCACTATATCAGGGATATGGTGCAGAGGGGAGAAGTGAAGCTCTAGTATGTTGTGACGGATGATGATATAGCTGATGTGTTGATGAAGCCATTGGCCAGAGTGAAGTTTGAGTACTTCAGGGAAAAGCTTGGTGTTCTCCAGATCGAGGTCCCTTCCAAACGAAAGTGATGAGTCCGTGAGCCATTCTGACATGGTGAGAGGATTGGTTCCTTCCATGGTCAGATGTAAGGGCTGAGCCATGTTTTCATGGTGAGAGGATTGGTTCCTTCCATGTCATATATGAGTGCAGATCCATTCTGATATGATTGTAGGATTGGTTCCTACATGATCAGATATAAGGGCTATTTCCATTCTTGGAATGGAGGTGCCTGGTCAGTTACCAGGAATAATTGGTCTAAGACTAAGGGCCTTTCGGATATGACTGTAGGATGTGTTCCTACATGATCAGATGTGAGCACATGACCATTCTAATGTGATTGAGGGATGTGTTCCCACTTGATCAAATATAAGGGTTGTTGCCATTCTCTTGGAGAATGGAGGCACCTGGTCAGTTACGAGGAACCCTCAACCTGGGGTTGAGAGCCCTTCCATCATGGTTGTAGGATGTGCTACCGCATGGGTGGATGTAAGTGCAGATCCCTTCCATCATGGTTGCAGGATGTGTCCCCGCATGGGTGGATGTAAGTGCAGAGCCCTTTCATCATGGTTGCAGGATGTGTTCCCGCATGGGTGGATGTAAGTACAGAGCTCTTTCATCATGGTTGCAGGATGTGTTCCCGCATGGGTGGAAGAGCATAGCCATTTTAGCATGGTTGTAGGATGTGTTCCTGCATGGCTAAATGTGAGTGCTAGGCCTTTCTGATGTGATTATAGGATTGGTTCCTACATGATCAGATGTGAGTGCTGGGTGTGCCTTTATGATGAGTAGGTTAGATGTAAGTGCTGGCCGAGCCATTCTGACTTGGTGTCAGATATAAGCACTAAACAAGACCTACATGGAGGCTAGGCCTACAACCAGCATGAAAAAGGGCTGGCTCTGTAGAACTTCCTGTGACGAGAAGAATCATGAGATAGCACCCGTGATGATCCAATGATGATGATCCAGATCAAGTGATGATCCAGATCCATTGATGATGATCCAGATCAAGTGATGATGATCCAGATCGAGTGATGATCCATATCCAGTGATGATGATCTAAATCGAGTGATGATCCAGATCCGAATATGAAGATGAATTGAAGATGCAGATGACGAGATGATCCAGAGAAGAAGACCAATGATGAAAATTGTGTTGAGAGAATACCTTCCTAGTTAAGAGGGAGTGTTGATGTAATTGTAACTTTGGAATGTATTCACTTGTATTTCTTATCTATTGTAACCCGATGTTTATTTCGGGATGTACTTGAGTCATGTCATGCCCCGATGTTCCTATCGGGAGGTTCTATAATGTAAACAAGTCATGTCAAGTCATTATGGGTAACCCTCCTATTGTCTAAGGGTTAAAGTCCCCATAGTTCTAGGAAACTATGGTTATTACACTCACCTAGTGAATTCAGCCCTAGTAGGGTTTTAGTCATGTCGGGAATTAGTATAAATGGAGAGGTGACCTCTCTATTTATCACACACTCACTCACACTCAGTTGTAGCGCATAGCTGAGGAAGAGAAAGACACTGAGGCAAGAAAGAAAAAGGTTACTTCTATTGGGATATCATCTTACTGTTTTGGGGTTTTACTTTGGTGTTGATTCTATCTCTGAGGAAGTTGCGGGGTTTTCTCCATTTATGGTTTCCCTGAGGAAAAACATTGTGTTCATTGTCTCTTATGTTTGTTTGATGTGCTTGTTGTTCTCTCAGTTAAAATATACTAATGTTATGCTAGCTTAATGTTAAAAATCTAACAGTTGGGAGGGTCTCATAGGAGTTGGAGAGCCATTTCTTTCCATAGCCTAGGGGGAATTGCACCATAAATTACTAGTAATTTAACCATTTTTACCAGTATTCCCAAATAGAGTCGCATATGTCTATAAAATGTCATAAATTTATAATATAGTCCATTGAGTGGTACTAATACTTCCCATATTATTCCCTAACCAATTCGAGACCCTCTTGCGCCATTCAAATCCCCTAGAGTCAAGACTTGTCAAGGTACTTTCCCCCCAAATTCTGCCTTTGTTGGGAATTTTTGAATTGGGTCATTACACCAAAAAATATTAGATTTAACTAAAATATTATTTGTGACATGCATGAATCTTAAAAAATATCACAGAGTGACACAACCACATTGGTACACATTAGATGTCTTGTGTAACTAGATAGCAAGGATGCAATCTCCAACATTAACACAAGCAAAGATGTAATGGTCAAATTGTTGATGCCAAAATGAATGCGATTTTTAAATCTATTTCTTCTCAACCTTTCCAAAAGCATGAAAACATGAATGAATTTTGAGCATAGACATAATCACTTATAAGCGATAATAGATCTTGGATTTTACTTAATATGAAATTTTCATTTCAATTCTATCAAGTTTTATGCGACTCTTTCTACTACATTAGGTGTGAGTCCCATTTTTATAGTATCCAACCATTCAATGAAAATATTTTATTATTAATTCAGCCACCATGTCTAATTCTCATAGATTGCAACAATTTGATTCTTTTGTGAACAAACTTTCTGAAATTGTTCAAGCACAACAAAAGGAAGTCACAGATCTCAAAGAAAATTTGGAGAACAAGGCATCTCAAACAGAGGAGACTAATGTTAGGTAGTGTTATTACCAAGAATGGGTTAATTGGGGTTGAAAATTAAATCCTCTCAAGAGTTGGATTAAACAATTAGAGAGGAAGCAAGTAACACATCATAATCCTTTTGCAGAAATATAGGATGATACCATGCAAGTCAAAGAGGTAATCTTGCCAGATACGAACTTATGCTTGTCATTGTGAAGCCCTAGGTTTTCAGTTCACCTCTATACTTGATTACTTGAGGTTATTCCTATTTTTGGGTGGGGTTTAGGGGTAAGTAGAGGAGTAGATGGGTGTGTTTGTGAGAGAGAGGAGAGAAAGAGAGAGAGAGAGAGAGAAAACGAGTGAGAGATTTAGTGGGTCAATGGGGGAGGATGTCAAATATATGTGTTAAGGGGAGGAGGTGATTGGGTGAGAGAAAGAGATATAGATCATGATATTGCAAGGAGGGGGTTTGGGAGAGAGAAAGGGATATAGATCAGACTTGGGAAAGTTGGGATAAGAGGGAGGAGGGGAGATTGGTGGGAGCTAAGGAGAGAGATCATAGTGTGTTGGATGGAATTGTCATTGATGTCAAAATAGTTCGGTAATGACAAAGGAATAAGTGATAATAGGGAAAGTGATGGCATATGTGATAAGGATGGAAATACACATAAGAGGATATAGCAAGGGGATGAAGCAAGGAAAATTATTTACAAGGAGGGGGTTTGGGAGAGAGAAAGAGATATAGATCAGACTTGGGAAAGTTGGGATAGGAAGGAGGAGGGGAGATTGGTGAGAGCCAAGGAGAGAGATCATAGTGTGTTGGATGGAATTGCCATTGATGTCAAAAGAGTTCGGTAATGACAAAGGAATAAGTTATAATAGGGAAAGTAATGACATATGTGATAAGGACGAAAATACACATAAGAGGATCTAGTGAGGGGATCAAGTAAGGAAAAGTTTGATTGAGCTTTATTGATCAAACCTGTAATTTATCAATGCAGAGTCATGGAGTTGTAGTCAACTTATGTAGTAGAGGTTGGATGGCTATGATTATATCAAGAAAATAGATCAACGACACAAATAATCTGCAAAGTAAATGTGTGTGGAAGATAACATTCTAGAGCACCAAAGTGAAGTTCTGTGTTTGATAAACTAATCAACGGATGAGGAGGATTCTGCAAAACGATCGATGTTTCACAGGAGTTGCGGAAAGATATCTGCGGAAGCCCATTTCGAAAAAGTTGGGAGGCACATCCTTAATCCTTAATCCACAATGTGGAAGGAATTTTTAATCCACAATTGCGGAAGGAAGAAGTTTCTAATTGTGGAAAGGTCATTACGGAAAGATAAATGTGGAAGCGATTTTCAAGGAAAGTCAAAATGCATACCCGCAATCCGCAATCCACAATTGCGAAAGGAAGAAGTCTCCGATTGCAGAAAGATAATTACCGAAGTAATTTTTGAAAAGATTCAAAGTGCACATCTGCAATCCGCAACCCACAATTACAGAATGAATGAGTTATCGCAAATTGAGAAAAGGTCGTTGCGGAAAGTCAATTGCAGAAAGATAATTGCAGAAGGTAATTGCAGAAAGATGATTATGGAAAGGTAAATGTGGAAAATTCAATGCTGAAAAGATATGCTACAGAAAGGATGTTGCAGTAGGAAGTTGCAGGAAGGAAACTGTGGAAGATCATGACTGATAAATTGAATAGAGTTAAAAATGACAAACAAAGAATTATTTTTGAATTAGTATATTTGTTTGTGAAGAGTCACAATGAATATATGTGGCTCCTGAATGAAGAGAAATGTTTGAGATATATAAACAATGC
This sequence comes from Pseudotsuga menziesii, assembly GCA_001517045.1. Classification (NCBI taxonomy): domain Eukaryota; kingdom Viridiplantae; phylum Streptophyta; class Pinopsida; order Pinales; family Pinaceae; genus Pseudotsuga; species Pseudotsuga menziesii. Next base: position 81,898 of record LPNX010788661.1, on the reverse strand, counting down.
TTTAAAACTTCAAATAAGTGTCTTTGTACATTCAATTGATAGATCCATTGGTGTAGAAAGTCAGAGATCAAATTATCATATAAGGGAGGTAGGGTTGTGCTAGGGAAGGCTATTTTACCTGCAAGGGGGTCGTAGCCTTGTTTCTGCCTTTCACACACCTAGGTGGGATGTGGTAGAAATATTCAAGCCACTCAGTGTGTCCTTAGGGGCAAGTCTCAAGTCAAGGTTGTCACCTTATTCTTGACTCCTCTGTTTAGGCTCAACTCCTAACGAAGCTAAGGGGGGTAGACCCTATTAAGTTAATAAGGAAAAATTATTTAGTATGATAATGTTAAACTGAATGAGTTACTTAGGATTTTGAGATTTAACCATAAACAACCATAGATGACAAGATACAAAAATGAGCACACAAAAGCACAATGTTGAGGCACAATATATATATATATATAAAGAAAATAGCTAATGCCTTAGAATGGAGTCATAAAATAATCAATGTACTTGCATGTGCTTGGAGTGAATGTTTTGCGATTGCCTCTTGGTACATTTTAAGTTAATGTGAAATATGAGTTGATTAAAATTAGGCGAGGGGGGGACTCCAGATATACCCAAGAGTACTTGGAGTATGTGCAAAACTAAACCTTCACGGCTACCCACAAGGAATATGTGGGCTGAATGGATTCTTCAAGACTGTTTTTCATAATGCACCCAAAGGTGTAACAGAGATCGACACCTCGAGGTCACTTTTTAGGAGTTCCCGCTTCTTTGGGTATTTTTCCACCGCTTACGGTTTGATTGAGGCGTTGGATTTTCGCCTGATGGTGGTTGATTAGGGAAGGTGAAGACTAATTAAATTAGTCACTCACATTTCTTTTGATGCATCTTGACTGATTGGACGAACCACAGCCAATGCAGAGCATACACACTAGAGTCTTGTCAATTTTAGTGAGTTTTAAAGGGTGCGTTTTCTTAGAAAGAAAAACCCTCCAGGAACCTCTTTCGGTCCAAGTGGACCTCAATCAGGGAATCAAGGAGGGGTTTTATTTTAAAACAATTACTTATAGCAAATCAAATATAAGAAGTAAACAAAAACAAATCACAAGTTTTCTAATTATTCCTACCACGCATCTCTTTCCCCTTGCGGGTCAATCGGGAAGTTGTGGGGTAAGTATTCGAGTTAATTTGATAATGTAATATGGAATATATGATAAAGTAATAAAATCATGTTATTCTACATCAATGAAACTAATCTAAAGTGAAAAGAAGTAAGACAATGCGAAAACGGCAAAAAAGGCGTGAATCCCCCCTAGGCCTGATGGAGAATGGGCTCGAAAGAGCCTATTCAGAGAAATTTTTTATTATTTTCTGTTACAATATCAGTAAAATTATATGAATCCTCTTGGCTCTTATACAGGATGAAACCAAGGCTTTACAAATTTCCCAAAATTTTAAATTTATGGCCAAAAGGGAGACCCCTGGGGGATTTGAATGATCCCAAAGCCACTTTCGAACATCAGCTTCCATTATTTCTGTTATGCCTTCTAAAATATAGTGAGAATGTTAGAATGAAATATTCCCAAAATAACTTTGGAAGTACCTTTGGGTCAGCCTACTTTAAACCAAACAAAACTAAGTTAATACTAGCTAAAACGGTGAAAAAGGAACCAAGGAAAGCAAGCTTTCCTTGGGATATTGGATTGCTGTTTGGGAAGCCAATTAAATATGCACTAATTTCTAGATTTAATCTTTTTAAAACAGAAACAGAAATCTAAAGCATGCAACCTACGGATTCTCTTTAAATTTCCATGCAAAACAGAAGATTTCTCTAAACTAGATCTAGAATGCTTTATGAAACTTTTTTAAGAATGAGACCTAGTCTATGAGCCTTGAAACAACAGATCTATGTAAGTTTTAATTTAATATAACAGATCCAAATTATATCAAATATTTTGAACACAGTAACTAGGTAAGAAAAATGATTTTTTGAAGGAGGAAGAGAGAGAAAGAGTGTTGGAAGCCTGGGAATCTTGGGCTTTGGAGTCTGCTTTTGTGGAACACCGAGGGAATATGTCCTCTAGAAGATATTGAAGATGAGGAATATGAAAACAATCTCAAACCCTTCTATAAGTGAGATCACCCGCAACTTAAAAATCCTTGCACAAACAGATGGTTAAAACATAGGTGCTGCTGGAAAAGATAATTGGAAAGCATGCAATTAAACTTAAAATACATGCAAATCCAATAGATATGAAACAAGCAAATAGTAAGAGCATAAATCAAACTAGAATAAACTCTTACCCTAACAGGAGGGAGCTCTCTCCTTCAAGGCCAACAATTAACCAGCAAAAGCAAAGATAAATAACACATATTATACCTCATAAGCATTTGACAATCACCATCCACACATGAAGAGCATTACACCATAGATATTTCCTGCAAAGCTTCTTTATTCTAGAATAGTAAACAATAATAATAGTACAATAGAAACATCACCTCAATCCCAGTTCTAACGAGCTTGGAAGGGGTTATCTGTGCTTAATTTATAGCAAAAACAGGAGATCTGTCCTGGGGGGGCACAAATCCCAAGGGGAGAGAGACTGCAGCTGCATGTGGAGTGAATCTAGGACTGATCTGTGTCTAACTGAGCCTGATCTGAGTCTCACTGAGTGCAACTATCAATCAGAGATCTGATATGTCTGACACCTCAACCTGCTGACTGAAACATCCATCAAAACTCAACCAGAGAGGCCCACATGTGTGGAGGAGAGAGGGAGGGCGCAATTCCCAAGATTGCATGCATACATGTGCTCCCAGATCAGCCCAGATCACCTCCTTTAGTCAAGGAATTATCGGATCTAGTCAATCCCAAGTCGATGAGATTGATTTCAGTCAAATCAGAGCAAACCCCAATGATTTAGGATTTGGCTTTTTCTCCATTATTTAATTAATTTATCAATTAAATAATCAATATTTGATTTTTAGGTATTTTTGACCTGAGTGATGGACAACTCACTCAAAAATTAGAAAAAGTGGGTCTATGGGATTACATGGTACTCTTAGCTTAAAAATGAGCACCCCCATGACTGAAACTGATTATTTGGCCCAGTTTTATTACAAAACCAATTTATCCATTTAGACTATCAAAAAATAGCCTAAGTTTTGTGGAAAAATTAAAATTTAAAAAACTTAAAAAATTTAAAAAAATTAAAACCTAGGGGGACTTAGACATGTTCATATGACTCGACCATGATGCCTAACATGTTTATACATTGACACATAGACTCTAATAACCTCAATAGGTCTAAATTCCAAGCCGACCACCCCAACTTTGGAGGTATTGAGTGAAAAACTCAGAAATTATCAGTCGTTTATTCAACAACCAATAATAACCAAGGAAAAAAACACCCTAGGCTGATTGGATTAACAAATAAAGTCTAAGATACTGAGTCTTTTATAGACACTATCATGCTAGAACATCTTATTACAACTCCCCCATGGGGTATGAACATGTGATATAGTACAACAAGCACTTCCCAGAAGCACTTTCGAAGGTCTTCTGAAGTCCGAACAAATCACCTTTGTCTGGTTCACTAGGCTCACTTGATAAAAAACCACTAAGTACAACTTAGGTGGTAACATCTGGCTCCATCTAGGGACACATGCTCTGAATAATATTCTGATCAAATAAGAGGATGTGAGAGCTCCGGAATCTCTAGGTCTTGCATAGCAATTAAAGTTTGTCAGTAACATGTATATAAAAGAAATCAACTATAAAATCAGATTAATGTATAGAATTAGTGTATGATGTACAAAAAACCAATATTTTACAAGACTAATATACAAAATAAAAATTTCAAGGTTAGTACTATGGTACAAAACATCTATAATACAACAATATGATACATAAAATTTAAAAATACATGTAGGGCAAGGTTTAGAAATTGGCCTTGAAACCACCGATACCAATAAAGGCATAAAACCGTCTCGGCAAAGAACATCCTAAGGAGAAAGCCATTCACTGGTAGGCTTAATCTTTCTCCTTCTAGGTTAGTTAGATAGAAAGAATTTGTTCCTGCTACTTCATCAATGATATATGGCCCCAACCATAAGCTGTCGAACTTTCCGTGTTTCCTAGGATTCTCCCGTCGTTTATCCCAACGTAAGACTGTGTCACCTACTTGAAAGGATCCAGGCCGGGTAGATATATAAAAGGTTCTCTTGAATTTTTTCGAATTTCTGATACTTTGGTCAAGGGAATTTCTTCTACTCTCATCTAACTCGATCAACTAGTTGATTCTGTTCTGAATTCCATCCTGATCTGAGCTAAAGGTCTGGAGAATCTGATACACTGGAAGCTTTAAATGGATAGGTAAGGTGACATCTAGGCCATAAACAAGTTCAAAAGGGCTCCTTTCGATTGAACTTTTCTTTGTGATTCTATCGGACCATAATGCAAACTTGATCTTGCTATCCCAAACCTTTTTATTATCACCCACAGTTTTCTTGATTATGGTCATTAAGTTTTTATTACTTGACTCAGCTAGACCATACTTGGGGATAATAGTTGGATGAATGGGATAGGACAATGCCGTACTTGAAACAAAAGGATGACATCTCGAAGGAAACAAAGCACAGGCCATTATCTGTGATGATTCTGGCTGGCACACCGAATCTTTTGATAATCTTATTTTCTAAGAAATCCATGACTACAATATCAGTTGCCTTCTTGGTGGGTATCACCTCTACCCACTTGGTGAAATAATCAGTGGTGGTAAGTATCCAAGAATAACCATTGCTCGATTTATCCTTGAACTTACCGATGAAATCAAGCCCCCATTGCTAGAAAGGGGCTTGGACTACTATTGGGTTTAAAGGCAAGGATTTCATTTGTTGCTTTCCAGTGAACAACTGACATTGGGGGCAAACTCTAATAAACTTATGCACATCTGAAAAGAGGTTCGGCCAATATTAGCCTTCTCTAAGGATTTAATGGGTGGTTGTTCTTATTGCGAAATGTCCACCACAAAATCCTGAATGGAACTCAACCATGAATTTTTTGGACTCGGGTTCATCGACATATCTAAGTATTAAACCATCGGGGTTTTCTCCAACCCAAACCATCTTTTGTTAAACAATACTTAGTTTCTTTTAACCTTAATTCTCTTCTTTTATGGCCAAGTAGGTGATCATGGCATGTAAGGTTACGGAGAAAGAAGATGATGTCAACATACCAAGGGTGTTGCTCTAATCTCTGAAGCTCGTTTGATACACTTTGTTCTGAATCAGTGTTCTGGCAGATTATTCCTAAGGCCTTTTCATTACCTTGGGTCAACTTCTTTGCAAGATCTTGTCCCTTAATTAACTTAGTAGGTTTTATCTCTAAATCATACTCTTGAATATTTGAAACCCACTTACCCCTGATTCCTAGACAATCTTGTTGAGACATGATATCCTTGACAGCTACATGGGGTACATACCCAATGATTTTGGGGTAATCTACATAAGTTCTGAAATGTTTAATGGACTTGATAAGAGCATAAGCCTATTTCTCCATGGTGGTATACTTCAAATCTGAATGTTGCAAGGCTCTAATCATGAAGGCTATAGGTTGTTCTTGTCCTTCCTTATTCTTTTGAAGCAGAACACCAACAATAGTGTCCTCTGAGGCAAAGGAAAATATCTGAAATTCCTTGGAATAATCTGGACTAATCAAGACTGGGGACCTGGATATGGCATCTTTGATAGACTTGAAAGCATCTTTCCCTTCATCCATCCACTCAAATTTAGCATCTTTCTTTAACAAGTTTTGTAGATGCTTCATTAATTCTACTAAATTTTGGATGAATCTCCTTATGAAATTAATCTGACCATTGAAAGACTGGAGAGCTTTAATATTCTAAGGCAAGGGGACTTTCTTAATGGCTTCAACTCTCTCAGGATCAAATTTGACACCATCCTTAGAAATGATGTGTCCCAATAACTTGCCTTCATCAACCCCAAAGATTGACTTGGCAGGGTTTAAGGAAATACCATATTTCCAACACCTTATGAAAACCTGCCTAAGATGACTTATGTGGTTAGATCTTTATTTTGAGAAAATAGTTAAGTCATCTTGATATATTTCGATTATTTTGCCTATAAGTTCTTTGAAGGAAAAATCCATGGCTCTTTGGAAGGTGGCACCAGCATTTAATAAACCAAAAGGCATTCTTAAAAATTTATATGTGCCCCAAGGTGTGGTGAATGTAGTCTTATGTTGATCCTCTTTATTTACCAACACCTAGTTATAACCAAAAAATCCATCCAACATGGACATCATTCTTGATCCTGTTACTCTTTGAAGCAATGTTTCCATGTCGAGAAATGAGTAATTATCTTTAAGGCATGATGTATTTAGATTTCTGAAATCTATACATATTCTAATTGATCCATTCTTCTTTCTGACAACAACTAAGTTGGAGCACCATGATGAATGTCTTGTAGGTGCTATGATCCCTACTGCTAACATCTTCTGAAGTTCCTTCTGCACAATGGGGGCCAACTTACCAGGAATATTTTTGGGAGTAACCTTGCTGAAAAGGATAAATGCAAAAGACTACAAGATTTGTTCCTCCTATTTATTTCTTTATTTCTTATAAGATTGGTGGAGATTTCAATATGGTTATATGGGAAGATGATAAGAGTGGGAGGAATATCTTGTACCCTTGGGTCCATGGAAAGGAAATGTCAGTCTCCCCACAAATTACCCTTAAGCAGAAGTCTTTGGAGGTAGGTGGATAGCACACCCGGTCAAATTTTCAATGCCACCAAGCAATACTTCAATCCTAGGTAGATCTCATCTATGCAAATATAAATGTCCACCTTCTCTAGTAATTCTAATGCTTTGTTGTCATTATTTTTTCCATTATAGGTTTATATGATCTTCTTGTTTGCGTAACTATGTTTGTTAGTGGAGGGACTTGTATATTTCCCCTACAAACTGAATGCTTTTCTCTTAGACTGACCTAAGTGCATCCAAGCCATTGTGAGAATTTGGAACCGTGTTTCTTGACTACACCATATTTCAAAGTGGATTCTATGGTAGGAGGCAACAATTAAATTTCTTAGGGGATGCGGGCTATAATTTCTCGTAGTCAACATGCGAGGGAATATAATAGAATATATTTTTATTAAAATGTCCATGAATCCAATAGTACTTTGGAGAAAACAACCTAAATCTCATAGTATCATTTCTTTATAAAGGTAAAAAAGTTGGAATGCAAGGAAGAGAGAGAAGAGGAAGAGCCTATATCAGGGTTACCATTGATAGCTTGAAATATTTTTTAGGGGGGAATTCTCCTCCAAAATAAATATAGCCAAAATTTATAACAAATTTCCTAACAAAAGTGGAATGGAATTTAAAAACAAAATTGACTAGATGACTGCTAACATCCCTAAAGACTCAAATGTACAAGACTGGTTTTTGCTGAAATGACATAACTAAACAACAGTCAATGTCTTTTAAATATCTAGAGAATATGGTGAAAGCATGCCACTTTCTACACATCAAGAGTCTTTTATGTCAAATATTTACTTATGAAGGTACAATAAAAACATGGTAACATGAAAATTATAGCTAGAAATTAAAATAAGATGGAAAGCCAAAATAAATAGCCTAGAAAACAAAATGTTTACTTGTATCGTAAGATTCTGCACAAATAGCCTATGGCCAAATGGAAATTGAAGGATAAATTTTATGGAAAGAAATTTCAAAGAATCTTCAGGTGTATTTTGAAAACAATGCATTCATTAAATCTTTCCAAATAAAAGAAAAATTCTAATAAATAAAGGAACCTCAAAAAGTCTAGCTCTGCAATTGTTAGTATATCCGACATGCCAAACAAAATAACAAAGAAAATTCTTTAAATATCAGCAGATATATATTAAAAAGAAATGATAGTAGTAGTTTCCAACTTGCCAGTAATACCATATAGAGACAAAACCAAAACTGAGAGAAATCATAAGGAAAATAAATTCTTAGTCATTCAAGAAACTCAAATTTGAAACCAGAAGTGATCATCATATGTGAGACAAACTTACCATCATTATTTATTCCAACAACGAGTTATTTTCCATCTACTACTAGAAGCACTACAATCCATAATTGAATATTAGAATCTCACAACATGTTACCATGCTATTATGTAGCAACTTATTTTTTCTCTCAATGAGTCAATCAAAATCATTAAATGATCAGTTTATAGAAAATCCAAGTTACACACTTACCTTTCAGAGTGTTTTGGGGAACTGTATCTACTCCAGTTGCAATTCCAATGACTTCTTCCCCAAAATATTGGACACCATCTCCAACAATTATGAGCTCTCCTCCCTCATGTTGGGCATATGGACCTTCAATAGATGATGCCACAATGAGATGTTCCTACTGTTGTATTGAGAGTTAAAACAAAGAATCATCGGCTCAAATGGAATGCATGAGACTTATTGAATACAAATACCATGTCCTAACATACAATATATTTGTGCATAAAATAAAGGAAAATGATATAATCAGAAGCAATGCAAATTATTTATCTCACACTTAATGACAATGGTTAGTCATAAAGATCGATGTGATCTCAATTGGATGTTCACAATTTTGTTTTTTACAAACATTAACCAAACGTTACTGTCTAATCAATATTAGTTCCATGAGGAAATACAATCAAAGGAAAATGAACACGGACAACATAGTAGCAAAGTGAATTTGGATAATTCAGCTATTATAATTTAGAAAATAAATCCTCCTGATAAATATCCAAAATCAAAGAAAATCAAATGAATCCTACATAAATTCAACCCAAGGAGATACCTGAATTGATGTTGACAGAAGTAAGGGGTTTACTAGTTCCCCTACATAGCATGGTAATAAATATGTTAATGACTCAACCAATCTTCTGTTAATGCAACTATCCCTATTCATGCTCAAAATTCCCCATATTTGAATACGACCTCTTTCATTGTTGTTTGAAAACCCGTCCACAAAGATTCCTTCAATACAATGAAAGATCAAAGATTTGAGAATTGTTTCTAGTTCTAAGATTTGCTATATTCACTCTGTAACAAACAACTCGGTAATAGGAGATCTTTGTAGTACTGTGAGCAAATTTTAATTAATGATCATGAGTTTTCAAGCATTTTATCACCTGAAGTAGATTTATGAACATTTGTGATGATAAGAACTCTGAAATGTAGAGCTCTGGCTCAAATTTTTTTGTTGTATGACATAGTAGTGAAAATCAGGATTGATTTCTGCAAACACTTTGAAGAATGTATTTATTTTTTGTTCCGAAATACAAATACAAAATTTTCCAAGAAAAAAGGGTCTAAAAGTATCATCGCAGCAGTAATGCTATCCTCACATTCTATTGAAAGATGAACCTAAAAACTTAATAGAAGATGTTCCTCAGAAATTATATGTATAGGAAAACATTCGAAACAAGAAACATGCAAGATCCTTCAAGCTATATAAATAAAGAACACAAATATTGAACCATGTGAAGGACTAAACATGTAGAAATAGTTGGCCAAATAATGCGAAATTGTTTCTTGGGAAAATTGCAAGCCACTCGTGCATAATGATCACATAAAATAATGCAATAACAAATTGTTAGATTCCAAAAGAAGCATAATGATATTGTATGTAGAACAAGGGGCCAAGGATATTCAAACCGACCAAGGAAATTCAAACCAAGCATAATTGCAACATATTCAAAAAGTATCTCCTAGACATCATCCATGAGGAAAAACAATATTGAGGATAAAAAGTCTAAAGCATGCCAATATATGGAGGATTAATAGAAAGGTTGCAAGTGAGCATAGAGCAATAAATCTTCTATCCACCGTTCTATACCTACTTTTGTATGGTAAGTGCATGTAGTATATTACCACCATGAGAAAGAATGTTACTAAACTAGGAGTACAAACCAAAATCAACAACCAAAAATCAAATGCAAGGTTAGCTTACAGTGAAAATGACTGGAAAGAAAGGAATGCAAATTAAAATAAAAGTATTCTGCAACATGTGCTTAAATTCCATGTGCTCGCAATAGACATTTAAAAAAAAAAGGGATTCAAATTGTACACCGAAGTCATGCATCCGCTATTTGAATGTATCACACAATCTTGATGCTGCTATATTTACATTTTGTATTGAGAACCGAGTCATCTAACTTGTCATCTATTTGCAAAATATACAAACAAAACACATTGAGCAACATGAGGATTGATAGTGATGACTATGGCTCATCTTTGACTGAAAAACATTCTCTATAGAAAGGTACTTGAACAAGATCCAAAAAACTAGATTGTTGGTTTTCAATCTAAAAAGGTTGCTTCTGAATCCAAGAAAATCATTTCCAACATGCCCATTGCACTAGTTTTTAGAACCATTGGTGCTTGTAATATTCATTTGCTTCTTTCCATTGGAAGCAACCTTGACAATATTCTTTACACCTGAGGTTTGGTCGACCATGGTACATTTGGTCTCAACATATGAGGGTATAGGAGTCTCCATTTTCTCTAATGGTGTTGAGTCTTAATATCCCACAAGCTTTGAATTTGAAGCTCTCCTATCACTCCCTTTAGTATGGGAATTTGCATTGTAACATTTGTCAAAATATTCATTAAAAGAAACTATTTATATATTTGAATTTGAATTTTCTGTATTTATTTGACTTTGAAGTTCTCTTATCCCTCCCTTTAGTAGGGACATTTGCATTGTAACTTTTTCCAAAATATTTACAAAATACAGACAATTGGTTATAGAGTGAGGAAATTCATTTTCTACTCTATCATGATATTATCAACTTTCTAATACTTAATATGGTAGTACCTAAAACTGCTAGTGCTAGCCTATCATTCTGCATTCAAATCTAAAAAATAATCACCTACAATAAAATAGGATGGCGACAAGGAAAAATATAAAGGAGCTTAATAATTTATTCTTTTACATAGGAGGATGGCCACTTGAATGAGCAAAGTCTACAAGACATGCACTTCAAAGGAATGGTTAAAGGTATTAATTTTAATTCTAATTCCTTTTAGTTTTGTGAATCATGTGTGTTGGGTAAACATGCAAGGGTTAAGTTTTATTTAAGCTCTAATAGGGATAGAGATATATTAGACTTAGTGTGCATATTTGGACATATGTGGGCCTATGATTGTGGCCTCTATTGGAGGTGATCAATAATTTATATATCTATATGATTTCACTAGGAAGACATGGGTTGCATTTATTTAAAAGAAAAGTGAGATCTTTAACTCTTTCAATAATCTTGTTGCTATGGTGGAGAGGAAAACCGGTATAAAGGTAGAATCCATAAGAAGTTACAAACTTACAATGGTGGGGAATATTTCTCAAAAGAGTTTGATGCATTATATAAAATGCATGGTACTACCAGGCATAAAAGTACACCACATTCTCCAAATAAAAATGGAATGGAAGAGAGGATGAATCGAACTCTAATGGAAAAGTAAAGGTGCATTATATTAACACAAAATTGAGTCAAGGTTTTGGGGCTAAAGCAATTGCAACAGCTTGTTACTTGATCAAATTTCCACCTAGTTTAGAATTGGGTGACATGACACCAGAGGAATCTTGGAGTGGGAGTAAACCATTTTTTTATCACTTTAGAGTTTGTGGTTTTGAGGCTTATAAGCATGTACCTAAGGAAAAGATGAAAAACTTGGCCGAATAATCCCAAAAGTGTGTGTTCATTGGATAAAGCTTCATAGGAGTAAAGGGTTACAAGTTATGGCTTCTTTATAAGCATGGAAGCACTTATAGTCGAGATGTTATCTTAAGAAAAGATAAATCCAAATAAGTTTAACAAAGGAAGCAACAAACTAATCAAAGAGTGGTGCTACAAAAATAGGTGGAGAATCAAATTCTATAACTAAGGGAGCTTAATCAGGTTAAGGAACATTCATAAATTTTAAGCATAGGAGAAGTAGAAGAGATAAAAAAAGTTGTAGAGAGAGATAAGTGATGAGGGAAGTAGCGAAGAATGGTCACTATAATTGTAGAAGCTGAAAAGAAAAAGGGAGTTGTCCAGATCATGGTTGAAGTAGAGAGGATTGTTATCTGAAGGCAGTCCAGTGAGAGTAAGTAGTAGCAAAGGGATGCTGACAAAGTTTGAGGGAAGGAAGAGACTTGAATTGTAAGCATAGGTGAGAATCCAGACCAAGGAAGTGGAGTTTACCTCAACAATAATTGTATAACAACTATAACTTGTATTCCCAGTGGATGTCAGGTGTTGGAGCAGAGTCCCGCAGCTACATGAGAAGCTGCCATTTTGGCGGATAGACAATTTGACGAAGACGAAGAGATACGGTAAAGCTACGACGCCGTAGCATGTTTCTAGCTGCAGAGCAGAGCCGGAAACCGTGACTGTTGGGACAGAGAAGTCAAGAAAAGCTACAGTACCTGAGCGGCCGAGAAGAGAGAGCTCAACCACTGCATTGAAGGCAACGGCGAAGACAGGAGGGCTCAGCTACCCTCATAAAGGAAAAGGAGCGACGAGGTCGAGGTATTGAAGACGAAGGACAGAAGACGGGAAGTGGTGCATAGTACCCATGGTCAGCGTCGGGAAGCATGGAAGACTGCAGAGAGCAGTGGTGTGATGGAAAGCGGCTACCCCAAGTACAGATATGCCGACTGTCACTAGTTAGGGTTTTGGGTTACTGTTGGGACAGGCCCACAGTGTTGTAATGGCGAGACCTTCAGGCTGCCTATAAAGGGATGTATTTTGTATTGAAAAAGGTTAGCTAGTCAGTCCTTTTGGAGCTATTAGGGTAACCTGTAGCTATTCAGACATCAGCGAGTCTGAGAGTCCAGTAGTCTGTTAGCTCACTGTTATTTTGTATTGTAACAATCCGCAGGGATTGATAGAGAGAGAGAGAGAGAGAGAGAGAGAGAGAGTATATTGTAAGAAGGCAATATAGAGAAGAGATCTAAGAGAGAAGGGCTCCAGGCTGTGTGCAGAGTTACCCAGAAGATCTCTAGCTGCATATGTGGTGCAGCAGAACTGTGTACCTCTCTCAAGTTATAATATAGAAACACAGTTCTGTGGACGTAGCTTCTACCCTGGAAGTAAACCACGTAAAATCAAAGCGTTATGTGATTGATTCATGTGATTGTATTTACTTGTTATATCTGTCATTCATTACATGAACTTTGCTTACAGTAAATGTATGTATGTGTTATTCAGTTCACAGCATATTAACAGGATAAATGCAAGTTGAATTCTTTAGGTATTCTATATAAGAGTTTGTCTATGTTTCACTTAAGATAGTTAAGAATCGCAGTGTAACAGTAGTTTTGTATGTTGAGTCCTGTAAGTTGAACACCAGTACGCTAAGTACGCTGAGTCGCAGCGGTAGGATATCGCAGGGAGGCGATATCGCACCATCAGAGGAGCTGTCGTGCACGGTACCGCAGGTCGAGGATTGAGTGTAGGAGAGAGTTACGTGTTGCCTAGGATGAGGCGATGCGATAAGGACTAGAGTCATCGTGAGCAAGAGGAATTGTGCATCACAGAAAGAGACATCTCACGGGCTAAGAAGACCTGCGAGACGCACACAGGACGCTATACAGAACCTGGTCGAGACACTTGAGTCTTTGGCCAACCCATTAGGATCACTTCGGGTGAGACTTCAGGCCGCTCCGCGGTCTATTTCCGAAAGGGCCAGTGAGCTAGGGGTGTTGTTGGTACATTATAGTAAACCCGAGTCTACCCAGCGACCAACATCATGATTGGAAATGACTTGGATGATGTAGTTACAGGTGTATTCCTAGTATTTCAATAAGAAGACCCCCCTAGACCGAAGAGACACTACATGTTTCTAGCATAGCCGAACTAGACCCATCCATCGCTTAGGAATTTACAAATACCGAGGTACAATCATTTTATTTTACTGCTTTACACTTTCCTTTGTTTAAAAACCCAAGTTATAGTGATAGTGTAATATAGTTAGAGATAAATAGCAATGGTAGTGAATAGAATATTGGGGTTAATCAAGGGAGTAATAATCCAATTCTTACATAGAGCCAGAATGACCTTAAACAACCCCTCCCAAGACGTTTTGTCTTAATACAATCCTAACAGTTGAAATTTAAGGGTTTGTGGAGTTTTAACACCAGTAGCAAATTGAAATGCATGAAGATATAAATTCATATTCAGAATAGTGATGCTTAATAAAATTTAAACTATAATAAAACAAAAACATAATTTTCATCTCTTTTAACTTAACGCTCCATTAGTCATTGCATTAATGTTGGTGCTTGAGAATCATTAAATGCCATGTACACTAACAACATGATAAAATAATGCATAGTAGATATCAACAGTAAAAAATCACAACAATTATTTGGATCAACCTTATACCCATAAACTTTAGGTTGATCTTGTCACCAAGGGGACACGTCAACTAGGAAAGCAATTCACATACCTTGAGAGAGAGAGAGGGTTAAGTTCGAAGCAAAAATGCCTTAGATTGTTTATTCAAATGATCACAGTCATACCCATCATAGTCACGCGAAGCAGAGATACACAATGATACCAAGCAGTGACACACACAGTAAGAGATCAACTTCACATTGGGAAGTAACCCATAGTTATACCGAGTAAAGACAAACAATTCATGTTGCAAGGGATAGAAACCATTCTATTGTGACAAGAAAGAAGAACACACTACTAAGGAGAACAATGAAGAGCCACAGGATATTTCAATTTGTGAATCAGCAGAGAAGATCAAAAAATTTAGTCACACAGAAGGATCACGCAGGAGTAAATCATAAGGATCAAGAAGATACAGATGGGATAGACCCAGTCCCATGAAGCAGTCACATGGAAAAAGAAGTAAGCCACATGGGAGGTAAACCATGTGATCTCAGTCACATGGATGCAAAGGTCAATCTCGTGGGAGGAGCCATGCAGGAGTTCAACCAACACTTTCACTAGATCTTAGTCATGTGGACGCAGGAGATAGCTCAGACATAGATAAAGCCACGGTCACATTGTGAAGCAATGACTATGAATAGTCACAGTGGAGGTAGCTATGTGGATCACATGTGGAGGGAGAATCAAGTCATGCATAGAGGTAGCTACTAGGAGCAGTAAATAGTCACACATAGAGGGAGAATCAAATCACGTGTGGAGGAAGAGGAGAAGTAAACAATCACGGGCAGAGGAAGAGCTTATTCTGAGCAGGCATAGGATTCATACCACAAATTGGATACGAATATCAACTTTAGACATTTAATTTATAATTGACAGGGTATCAAAGGTTCAACATAAAAAAAGGTCCAAAGTAAAATCATAGACAATCGTCCAAAAGTCTAATAAAGGGTGGTCCAAAGATTTATTAATAAAAATTTATCAATAAAAACATAAAGTAAATATAACTTAGGGTAGAATAAAAAAGGTCCAAATACCAAAAACAATAAAGTGAATAAAAGGTCCAAATTTTATATAACCATAGGTTATATAACCATAAAGTAAATGGTAACCATAAAGTCAAATGGTCAAAGGTTTTATAAATAAAACCATAAAGTAAATTGTACCAAAAATAAAACCCATAAGCCAGGGGTACACACACAATAAGAGTGTTAGGACCAAGTAGAATAAAGGACCATGAGTCAACAAAGGGGGAAATATAAAACAACCCACAAACCCACAAGATCAAGGTGAACCATATAAGGTGGACACACAACTTCTTTAGGACCAACAAGACCAGTAATATTTTCTCTCTCTCAAGGCACATTTTTTATATATATTTTCTTCATTGTATAAGGAGAAGATCCAAACGGGATGGTACAATCCTTAGGTCCTCAATACTTTCCTAAGGTTTAGGTGCTAGTGACATTGTCAAGGGGTGGCCAGTCCCTTGAGAAGAAACCTAGCAATAACCGATTAGGAGATGAGACATCACACAACATTATATTCAATCCTTAAATAATGGATTTCAACCCTAGGACAAGTTTCAGTCTCACACTAAATCATGTTGATCAACTCCTGGACCCTATCCTGGTACTCCATTCTCCTGGAAAATGGTCCTCAATACTAAGATAAGCTTTAGTTCAAGACTGAAAGTTGATCAACTACCTGCAGGACCTACTCAGACATCACGTCCCTGGTCCTAGACCAGAATATGTCTCTGCCTCTATCTGCAGGTTCTACTTGGACATTGTGTCCATAGTCCCAGAACAGAATACCCTAGAGGCATATAGGGGCCCTAGTCGCATGTTAGGGGATTTTCCATGGCATCAATATGCTTGGTCCCATACCAAAAACCCCAGGAGACTACTGGGGTCCCTAAGGTACCTTATAGGGTCTTAATCTGCCCTAGTTAAATGAATAGGGTACCATCCTGACTGAGAATGGTCTCGCAGATGCCCTAACATTAAAACTAACCTAGTACAATGATGGGAAACCAAGAAGGGAAACCTATAAGGCTAACCAATTTTTTGGGGAAGGGAGAGTAAGATGCAGAACATCATTGGTTACTATGCGAGGCCATTTGGAGGTATAAGGGGATCCCAGCTATGACCAAATTTATAGAGTTTTAGATGACACTTAAAGGAAGAGCGCTACAATGGTATATGAATTTTGGTAATTTCCCATTGAGTGGGGTAGATATTACTCTTCCATAAGTAAAACAAGAGTTATAAATAGAGTTCCAATAGCCCAAGTTTTAACAATAGAACATAACCGAGCTAAAAGAGATTAGACAAACATTGGGATACTAATTGGAAGTATTCCCATAGGTTCCTCAAACTCCTGGGTATACTTACGTTTAATATCCATGATACCCATCATAGGGAGTCAGTCATCCAAGGACTACTCCCCTTGACCAAAATTCCATTTATGCTGCATAAGATTGTAGATGTTAGGGAGGCTTTATATAAAACCATGAGAATCAACTATATGTTAGGATATTTTGGGACCACTAAATTTGCAGTCACCGGTGTAGCCCCAGATCTATTCCAGGTTCAAAACCAAATAACTGCATTGACAGAAAAAATTAAAGAGCATACTACATAAAAAAATTGGTTGGGAACAAGTCTGGTGTACAGGGTATAATACAAAGGGCCATCATGCCACTGAATGACTGTTACTAACGGGAAGAGGGGCATCAAACCCTCTTGTGGGCCTCTTTCTAGGAAGAACATTTATGGATTTGTGCAAGTAACTTCAACTGTGAAGTTCCATAATGATCACCTTTTAAAGGCCCGTCTACAATGCATAATACATGGACTGGGAAATACTGTGAAATTTGTAGGACCTATGGACACCATCCTTGGCATTGTCTGGTACTGAAAAAGTATCCTTCTATTCCACACCTGGTATATTTTGAATTCTATGGGGTTTCTACTCATAGTACTTGTTGATATTGAAAATGTTTCTCTCCATACCAATGAGCTTAACCTCCCGAGGGGATAGACAAGAAGAGACACGGGAATGGAACCCTAGGTTTATAGCCACGCAGATATACTCCAAACTCTGATTTCATGGAAAATATAGTATGTTCATACATAAAGTCACTTCTTTATTTATTTTATTTATATAATTTTGTTTATCCTACTAAGATAAAATTTCTGGGTGGACATTTTCAAAAGCCATAATTATCTTCACACCAGGTCTAAACTTGAAAGTATTCATTTAAGACTGTTAAGAAGCAATAGCACAATTAGAAAAAACAGTCTCATGAGCCCCATGCCTCTGTCTTCTTATGGAACCCATGGAATCCCCTGTTTCAGAAACTCATCAAACATAAAATGGTCCATATTATATCCCATTCATCTTTGCATAGACCATTACTTAACAAACTGAAAAAAAATGGTGATAAATGAGTTCACATCTCATCATAAATTTAAATTGAGTCAGATGGGATTCATGGGAATACAGTTAAGGGATGGAAAGTGATATGTTGGCCATAAAAGGGGGAGTATTTGCATTGAAATGATATCACAATATTCCCATTAACATCCATGAATTTAAACCACAGTGAATGGATTATCACATTTAGAGTCTTGTACACATGCATACATATATATATTTAAACTTGAGTGCACAGGATCATTTGATTTTATTTTTAAACTTCAAAATACACAGGAGTGGTGGACTGGTGGGTCACATGCAATACCTACATACCTAATTTTTGAATAAATGAGCCTCAATGACAGAGTGGCGAGCTGAGGTCGAAAATGAGGAATATATAAAAAAGGAAGGAAAGACCCAAATGAAAAGTGGCAAACATAAAAAGAAAAAAAAAGTGAAGTGGAGAAGGTGTTAGCACCACTGCTTCTAGAACTACTGATTAACTACCAATACAAGAGAACAAAAAAAATCCGCTCTTTCTTTGCAGGTGGTAACTTTGACTGAGAAAGAATATGAGGGGCAAGCAGTCAAGGCTCATTTTCAATTGGTCTATTTTTCTATCAGAAGAGGACATATTAAGTCATGGTAGGTTCAATGTTTTGTAAATAATAGGACTTTCAAAACCCTTTTTTGTTTAATAAATTTTTGGCCCTTGAAGGTCTTGTCTCTGATAGAAACAAAAGCAAAATAACACGAGTTTGGGCTGTTAAGTTGCACCTGAGTGGTTTCCCAGTATCAGCAGTGTTTCACCTCTTTATATGTGGTGTATGTTATCCTCTGCAGTATCATGAAAGCATATTAAAAAATCCAATTGGATTTGGATGTTGGGAAATAGGCGGAAGTAATAGAAATTGAACAAATACAAGATGGCGAACTGGCAATTTTCCAATGCTTGGGATAAAAATGCACTAAATTCTGTAGATTATATACTAAGGTGCCATATTGGTATTGATCAAGTAATATTTTTTGTCTAGGTTTCTGCAATCCATTGTGAAAGCTTTTATACTCTGAATGGTAAAAAGGGCTACAAGGACAAAATATATCATTTATGGTTGCACTCTCTTTTTTCCAAAGGAAAATGCGTATTGGTGAGAATTACGTTCCATTCCATATTTTTGAGTCTTAAAAAACAACAGGATATTTAAAACACTCAAGGAGAATACTACAGGTTTAAGTTATTGATTTTTTTTAATTAACTCAAATATTGGATCAAAATGCGTTGAACAAAGATTCAAAAAGTATATCTACATAATTGAACAGACCATAGAAACGTTGAAGAATCTAGTTTTCAAATGGAAGTTGGTATGAGTGATAGTATTGAATGGTGAGGAAATTGCAGTTGGTTCCTGCATCACCTAGAAGAATACTACACCAAAATCCTGCATGACTCTATTTTAGTTGCTTGAAATTCAAGCAAATTAATAAATCTAGCATAAAATGATATGAGCATTCTATATGGGTTATTAAATAAACCGTATGAGAAATATTTCCCAACAATGAGGAATAATAGCCCAGAGATATAATGTATGTACCCAAAAATGAAACTAACTACTCAACAATGAATATAATTTCCCATATCTGATATATGAAGTATATAACCAATGGTACAGAGCCCCAGAGCTTGTATTTGCAGTAGATAATGACAATATTGACCCCTTTCTTGAGTTTATTATGGCATAAATATCTCGAGTTAGAGAATAAAGGTAAAACAAATCTCTCTTGATGTTATACTTCGTATAACTTAGTCCACTAAGTGCTGAGTCATTCCATCCATAAATAGAGAGGGGAAGAAATATCCTTACCTTTCACCGGCCGACACATGAAGTGTTTCCTTTCTATCCATTCTATTAGTGGGTACCTTTAGTGGGTGGTAAGTCTTGTTACTTACATTTTGTAATGGAATATGTCATAACGAGATAATTAATTCCATATATAAGAATTGGATCCCTCTTTATAGAAGGAATCCAAGCTGGAGGATCATCAATTTTGGTAATCCAAAAGTAAACCTTCTGAGGAAAGGAGGTCTCACCTGAGTCGTGTATGATATTTTTTGTGTTAGTAATGTACAAAGTATTAGTGATTTAGTGGTGGTGCATAATTTATTAGTTCTCCTTTAATTACATTCATTCAATCTAATAGAACAAGAAGCATGCACAGTAAAGTCGACAATGTAGACATTGTCCAGATAAGCCACAACCACATAGACATGGGCATAACGGTCTTCCATTAAATTCACAGATTAAGCATTAGATAACAAGTCATGAAGTTATTATGGAATAAATAAATAGTATGGCCATTTAAATTGAAGAAGAAAACCAAGATTTGGTGGCATGGCCCCCCTACCTTGGCATTCTCAGCTTGGATCAAATGGTACGGTCTTTCTTACTATGGAAGTCGTATTCTCCTTGACCAGACCTCCCTAACCAACAAACAAACTCATTGGAAATCCACTGCAAACTCCTCCATAATGAAGCACAATGGACAAAGTAAGTTATTTACCTCACCAAAATAACTATAGTGGATGTGTAAGGTGTTTACAACCACTCATAATAGATTCACAAAATGAATTGCACATATTGATCTCTGCTGGTAAGAGATTTGTAATGAGGTGATTTTCCACTATGAAGCATCGACCTATGCCTTTACTTATAAAACAAATCCTATGCCCCCACTATAGGTTATGGATTTTGAAATGGAAAAGATACTCGCTTGGATGCGAGTAGATCTACTTCAATTGCTGGTCGTGCCTCTACCATTACTCTGCTACTACAAATAGTTCTGATGTATGATATGTTGCACTAATAATATAAAAGGGATAAGAAAGATGTATGATATGTTGCACTAATAATATATAAGGGATAACAAAGTTTTTAATCTCTGAACTGATCTTTCTTGGTATGCACCTTGGGTGATACTTTCCCTTTTAGGGATTGTTTCCTAGTTGTGTTTATAGAGCCAGTCAGGCTAGCGCTAGACTACAATGGTACCGTGTTAGCAAACTCGAGTTTCTGATATCATGCAAGACATTCTTAGAGTGCTTTCCATGATCAGACATGAGTTTATTAGGTGATCTCGATCTAAAACCGATGTTGCCCATATTACCTTTGCTACCGAAGAAGTTCTAACCATATTACCTTTGATACCGAAGAATCCTTTTCCTTGTTGGTGGAACCTAAAAAAACTGAACAACCCAACTTGTCATTCTCTATGAAGCTAAAAATAGAGTAGATTCCACACCAAGACCAAGCATAGTGACATGGGTTCCATCTATAATAAGACCTTGCGATCAAGTGGTGAATTGGTTTTTAACCCGGTTTTGAGATACAACCCAGCATTTCCTGATATTGCAACAGTAGGGTTTTTAAGGTAAACCAAGGTTCCAACCCCGTGTTGGTCATTGAGGTTATTTAAATAAATTAGCAGGAAACGATACCAGGTTTCCGTGAAACAAGTATAAATCTATTATAAATTAAAGGAAAATGAAAATACAAATCAAAATCATAAAATGGGGATGAAAATGACACAAAAATTACCTCTCTATTGTTGTTCGCTACCATATTCAGGCGGTGTATGGTGGTTGAAGTAGAGTAGTATTAACAGAGAAGTTAAAAAAAAAACCGAAGTTTTTTAGAAGATATATGTGAATCCCTTCAAATATTCCCATGACTATGAAACCAATTATGTGTGATGACTACTAAACCATTACATTCGTAGCCAAGCCCCACTCCATCCAATCCGTGCATGGGAAATCCCTAAACATATAACCATTCCGTTCCAAAACTAAATACAAAATACATGCAAAACCCTTATTTACTATAATTAGGGCTCAATATGGTCAGGAGTATCTCCAGTGGTAGTATCTCTTTCTGTCAGTGTTTAATCGACTCAGTTATGTCCGCCCTATTTTTAATGCAGTGAAAACCCTTTTTAAATTAAAAATATAACTATTATATGTAGACCGGTCTCTGTTTCTCTCTATATGTTATGTATCTGCTTATATTCCTTAAATCTGTCTTACAATAGGCAACGTTAGTGCGGGTTATTTTATTCCTTTCTTGCAATACTACTTAAAGGTCTACTTCTTGATCTATTCATTCCCATTAAACGGATATACTGCAAGGAATCCTTTCCTGCTAATAAGTTGTGTTCTAAAAGATTGAAATAAAGTTGTGTTAATAGGTTTGGTCATAGGTATACATTACATTCCCTAGTTGGCTCGCTCTGTTGGAGTGTTGGAGTCCTGGTATCTATTCATATAATCCTTCCATGTCTCTCTGGAATGTAGTGTGAGGTAATAAACAATGTTATTACCTAAATATGCAGAGCCCATTCGAAATTTGAAAGTGCTCCAACTATTTACCTGGAACCTATTAAATCAGTTGATTAAGAACCGATACTGAAATTTTGCATAAGTTTCATTAATTTGGACTGGTTGTAAATCAAACTTATTGTAGAAACTTCTTTTTATTCAAAAACACTCAAGAGCGCATTAAAAGAGCGAGAGATTTTCAACCTCAATATCAGAGGCAATGTGGAATTTTCATTTCATCCATTGCCTTCATATTAAATTGATTAAATTTGTTTAACCTTTTAATTTTTATTTTGCGTCTTCATATAGGGTTTTGTGAAAAAAATATCAATCAATAAAGTTTTATTTAAAAAATACTCTTTGATAACAACAAATTCATTTACCTAGTTAATCATGTACTTTGAAAATGGAGATCCGTACATGTGGGATAGAGAAAAAAAACATACTAACAATGACACACAACTCAAAAGTAACTCAAAAGTAACATTTTTCGGGTTTATGGATCTAAAGTACATTAAGTGATAATCTTAGGAAACATTGAGCCATGGAGCCTAGAATCCTTTGGGAGGTTAATGTCGGGCCACATGTAATGCAACATACTAAATTTTGCAAGGCTAACATGTTGTGTCAATGGTGGAATTGGAATTGTGACATTTTATTCCATAGGAATACTTCAGCCATAGGAATCGAGTTGAAATGACAAATAAATATAATATGCCCTTTGTAGAGGCAATTCATTAAAAACAATTGTCAAAAGAATCATAACAGGGATGCTTATTCCATCTATGAATTGTTTTGGATTCCTCAAATACTATTGCACATGAACTTGCACATATGGAAAGCCAAGCTACATTGACATATGGTGCACTTTGATGAGAATTTGATAAATTAGATTTTTTGTGTTTCACTTCACTATTTTTTGGCACATGTTTTACTCGGTCATCATAATGAACATGTTCTTATTATACTTGATATCTTCATAATGAACATGTTCTTATTACATTTGATATATTGGCCATAAATATAGAGCCAAACATGTGATCATTTTTTTCCATTCAAATTGACAAAATGAGGTTCAATTTTATTCTCAATGTGTTTTTGTGGGGGAGGGTCAAAATTAGTACAAAACCATATTTCCATGCATTTTTCCACTCACAAGTGCCCAATATCAAAATAACAAAAACAATTTCATGTTTGAGAAAACACATTTAATAGTTTGATTAAAAAATATTGTTAGATTATTATCAAATTAAAAAAAATATGAAAATAACATCCTACCAAAATTCGTAGAGGGAGGGAGAGGAGAGCCCTTCCATATTGTCTTGAGAAATGGGTGTCTAAATTTAGTAGGTGCTTCTAACTTCTAAGGCTCATAACCAAAAAACCAATGTGTCTAAAATTCCGCATATGATGCTTGGTAGATTTGGTAGGTGATACATTTATGATGCTTGGTGGGTGGCTTGGATAATTCCTTCATTAACAATGTTTAACATTAATTCATCCTCCTAAAATGGTACCCACCTCTCTCTTTCTCTAAGTTTCACTTTCAGACTAGAAATGTGAGTTATCATTTGAAGGAAGGACATACCCCATATTGACATAGTGCTAGGACAATATAAGAAAGAAATAATAAATGGAATGAAAGCAATGCCATCCCCATTGAAGGAAAATCCATCCACCTACTCTTCAATCAAATGAGAAGGCTTCAATCAAGTGGGAAAGTTTCATTCAAGTAAAATATAAAAACCAACTACCCATTCCACTTCTAGGCCTACACATATATTCATAGGTTTATTAATAAAATTTATTGATGGTTTGAAAATACAATTGACCATGAAAAATACATTCCAACAAATTATTTTACCATTGATTGAGAGAATTTGTTTAATTTTTCAACAGTATTTGGTGGGAAAATGCCTTCTTAGGGGAATATGGCCTTCAAATTCCAACCACGAGGGGAGGGATGATAGTAAGTGAGCAATTTTTTTAGTAGTACCGATAGTCAAGATAGAAATGGTGTTGGTTTAATTCAATCTTGGAAATATTAGTTACAATCTAATGATGGTGATTATGATAATGACAATGATGTTGATGGCAATGCTAATGAGGACGATGACAATGATGACAAGGAGGATGAGGATGACGATGACAATGATGACATAGAGAATGATGATGGTGATGATGATTATCATCATGAGATATTATTTAATAGAGTCAAACCATCATCTTGGACAGTGTGATACTATCTTGGGAAGGCATAAAGTGAAATTTCCCTTTTGCTTAGATGTTTTGTGTTAAAATTCATTGTGAGAAATCATCTAATTGAGTGGAGTGATGGTGATGATGGAATTAATGATGGAAAATGAAATACACATGTGTCACAACTCAATTCTTGTTATAATACACCTTTCTTTTCCGGAGGATTTGAATAACAACCATATGAACTATGCATACGATGGCTATCACCCAATTCTAAGAAGTTTCAATGTTCAGAAAAAATATTCTATGATACTGCACAATGAAAGTGGTGAATGTAAGTCAAACTATTAAACTTGGAGTATGGAAAGAATTCTGAGCTGTGAGTCATATTTTAGAGTTGTAAATGAACATTAACATGCAGGAGGACATGTACAGTATGCAGGGATAAATGCATAGTGTACATGCTTGCATTGAAGTGTACCTATGTCAACAAGACACTTGTCAAAATGTTCGCCCGATATGTTTCACACCATGCACCAATAAATGGAATTCGGAGAAAACTTAGGTTTAAAAAAAATTGATGCATACGATCCGATTAATATTCATGTTTCACATCATGCATCGATTTCCCAAACTTTGGAGAAAACATAGTTTAAAAAAAATCGATATGTACGGTTAGATTAATACAACTTTGTTGTCACTATATGAACCCTTTGAGGCATAATAAAGTGTTAATATTATTTAATATTGGGTTCATGTATGTAGTCATATCTTCACAAATACTTATATCAGATGAACTTTGTTTACCTTCATGATCATATATCTTCGTATTTAAATATATACCTATATTTTTATTTTTATTTATTGTAATGTAGGTTTTATAGTTGTTAAACCCATCCCCCAGTCATCCCTAGTCATGTATTCCAGTGAAATACCATATTTTGGGCCACCGAACACGTGTATAAACTAATATTAAAAAAATTCAAGCTCACCCTCAAGTTCCTACAATTTCTCTTCCAACTAAAACTAAAGCCACTGCTTCTATTACTACAAGTCAAAATTCTCTTTCTCTTATGTGGAAATTTGAGGGTCAAGTTATTCACTTGTGGCTCATAAATTGTGTAATGAATCATACGGGGAACCTGGTGAATGTTTCTGGTGTAGTGGTTGGCATGTGAATGCAATGGTGTTGTGGGTTCATGCAAGAGAGAACAATCAATTTTTTTTGTTACTATGGGATTCTTAGTCCGCTCACACTATAGCTTCTCCCAACCCCTCATATGCTTATGTGACTTGTGGTAAAATTATTGTGACATAATTTAATTATCTATTAGTCATACTCAATATTTTGAGCTAGATTGAAATTAATAAATAATTAAGTCCCTCTCTACCAAGGGAAGGTATGAAATGGTGTGAAGAACCCTTAAACCACAACCCATATTGAGATCAACTTCTGAGTCCCATAGTGTTGCAGCTAGGAAGTCAACTTCCACAATGCTTAGGATTAAAATTTTTACACTAAACAAATGCCCATTGCTAGTTAAAAAGATGCAACATTTTGCATTAACAAGTGATAATTTGGTCTTATGCGGGGGTCATTCAAAAACCAATATACCCTATATAGGGGGAGCATATTACTAGAATGTAAGAGTTGTTTTCCTATATCTAGAAGATAGTTACTTTTTTTTCTTCATAATAGTGTAATAGGTATGGTGATTGATGAGCATGGAAAAATGATATTGATCCTATTTGGCCTAAAAAAACTTTGTGAACTGGATTAGAACAATTGGAAAAGATGTTTGAATTATGACAAGAAGCGTGGTGTTAGTGATGTAGTATCATTTAATAAGACCAATTGCAAATAGTTGGATGAAAGTGACATTAAATAAGTGAGGGGAAAGGGACAAAAAAATACTAGGAAAATGGGTTTTCAAACTTTCTCCTGGTTATATCTCCTTTTGCTGCCATTTTTGTCAAATGGAAGCCACCTAAGTCACTCTTCACAGAAAGGGGAAAACAATGGGAATAAAGGGATTTGGATGGAAAATAAATAACATGTTGAAATAATAAGGAAAATTTTCATATAGGACTACATGTGAGATGGACCAAGGGACCACACATGTCCCATGAGCCCTAATGACAAGTTTTATGATCAAAATTTTGAAGTTTTGTATTTGTATCATGACATGGGAGCTAAGAACCATAATTTTTGTGCCAAAAATCAAAGTTTGGATCATATATCACTCATAGAATAAAGAATACGTATTCCCAATATATCCTACTTATAACCTAAATATTCCCTATGTAGGTCTTGTATGGTGGCCTTGGGACTTCATGTGCATAGGTTCTCATGAGTCTAAAAGGAAAATTTTATCATCTAAAACCTTAGATTTTCTTCTCAGAATATGATCCATTATATGTGAACCATCCATGATGTGTAAAAACCTTGAAATGAACACCATATCTTTCTCATGATCCATTCAAAATATGGAGTATATGTTGTGGCTTCAAACCGCACACATGGCCATGACCTAAAAATATGGAGTATCCATGTTGTTCTAAACCTCAAAATGTCCATGACCATATCCAACTTACATGGAGAGTTTGTGGTGGTAATTTGGGGTCCCATGCAATATAGTGATGAGACCATAAATAAGATGTATGACATCTTAAGGTCCCATGGAATATAGTAATGAGACAAACCTTGAATATACTACATATATTCAATTGAAATAGAATAAACTCTACATCTAAGTTGAATGGTGGTCTAGATGAGGATTTAACTTTATAATTGTAGCATGGATTTCTCCCTTGCTATAGGGAAGGAATGGATACATTCCGTCTATAGGACAGAAGGGTAGGATTCCTGATGGTAATGCAAGAAAAATGAAATGGAAGTAAAGAAAAGAGAACATAAAATAAAGAAATGGAAACCCTGCACACAAGGTTAGACTCTAGAAACCTACATACGACTTGTTAGAACATAAACTAAACCTACAAGCAAACTAAGTTAGAAAAACTAGAATAAAAATGACAATAAACAAAGCTTATACCTCTTGGTGGAAATGGGCCACCATGCCCTAGCTTGGAGAAGCACCTCTCTCTTGGACATGGGGGAGCTATGGCTCAAAGGGAAGATGGATGAGAGGGAGTGTGGGTGGCTTGAGAGGAAAATGGTCTCAAGGAATCCACTTGGGCAACATAACAATATGCAAGGGAGGAATGTTTTGAGAGTGACCCCCACCCCTCTATTTATAGATTTTTAGGGTTCTAAGCCCATGGTCAGGGCTTTAGCCCCTTTTTTGGTATTTTTTCCCCTTTCGCTCAAATTTTAGCTCCTTTTAGGGTTTTAGGATCCTTTTAGGGGCTTTAGCCCCTATGAGAGCTATTTAGGCTATTTTTAGGGGTTTTTAAGCCCTTTTTCATGTTTTTAAGCCTTCTTGAGGGTGTGGGGGTCAAATGGGGTCAAATGAGGGTCGTGTATGGGTGTCCTTGGGTGGTGTAGGCCATGTAGAGTTGAGTGAGGGATTTTTCTGGGTTAATAGATTGCCCCCTGATGTGTGAGGGCAGGAGCTCATTGTATGGCTGATGAACATCATAGGATTTTATGCAGAGAGGTGGTGCTTCCTGGGCTAGGGCATGGTGGCTTTTGGTTTTTGTATTAATATGGTAATGGGTGAGATACAAATAATGTGTGACATGTATATGGACGAGGTGGGCATCCCCATGCTCATAACAATGTCAAAAGAATAATGTGATCTATGCTCTATAATACAAGATCCGATCATATACAACTGATGATACATAGTGGTTTCCTCACTGAGAGGCTGAATACAATACTGATATGAAGAATTGCTACATTCGACCCATGGAATTCTCATGGAATGCTATATCTTCATGACTGATAACCTGCTGGATATGGAATGGTACATAGCTATATGGACTCACTGATGGAAAGTCAGAGTCTCCATGGTACAAGTGTGCTGCATCAATCATAAATATTTATAGAAGCTCTGCTGGGGCTTCTGAACATTGTCTCCAACGCAACCCAGAAATCACCAAGGACATAAACCTGTTTAGGTCCCTTGAATAGACTCATCAATGTGCTAGAGTTAGGTGACATCAGGGGTCTTTGACCAAATACTGCACAGACTAATACCCTATACAAATCTCAACAGTGCGATGATGAAGCTGGAGTTGAGCACGTGAAAAACAACCATCCTGAGAGGCACTAAGGACTCCTCTCAAGTGGTCCAAGGAACTCATCAATGAGGTTAATGAAACCATGATATAAGGGACCTCTGGGTCTATCCTCTGGAATATGTGTGTTTTCATCAACAGAGGGAGACCTGCCCCAGGTCAAGGAAATGGTGTTTCCTTGACTAGAAGCGTGAGGGAGATAACTGAAAGATGCGAGACAATCTAAGGACTGACCCATTGAAGGGGGGGGGGGGGGAGGGAAAGGGTTGAACAGGGGAAGAGGGAGTGTAGTAGATTCAAAATTCATTTTTTCAGAGTATGATGACAGGGTGGACCAGGAAGCAAATGAAACTGACTCACGAGAATGGGATCATAGCTGTAATATTGAGACTGTCACTGCAGATAGGAAATACTTGGGGGAGGTAGATACTTTTGGTACTGATGGGATCCAAGGAAGACACATTGTAGAGTACTCTGAAAAAAGGAGACCCAAAGTGGGAATGCTACCAAACTGTTTTCTGTGGGGTGGTGTTTAGAGACACCATTGTAGTACGATCTCATGGATTTTTGGCGAGCCCGAGAAAGTAAATGCTCGATGGTGCTTTCAATTTTAGAGAGTCTAAAAGCATGAAGAAGACTCTAGTGGGGGATATTTTTCATTGGTAGTCTCCTGTGCCCAAAAAAGGATAAAAGTATACATAGGAGAGCTCACCCATCCTATAGGGGATGAGAGAATTCTTTACTATTGGTAGTCCAGTCAGTTTGGAAAAGGTTAAACCTATACTGACTAGACGGTCATTCAGATAATTTTATGAGCATGAATGAAACCAAGTTTGCTCGAAAATATTTTCTTGATGAGAAGGCTGGAAATGAGCTTAATGACAACCCATGGTGAGCTTTTTCGTAAAGTTCGGCCCCTCTGCCTGAGAAAGCATAAAAGTATGCAAAGGGGAACGGTCTTGGCTTGAGTGTGCCAAGGTGGTCCTTTTCATTTGATGGTCTACATAGTCCACAAAAGGAGATAAAAGAGATGATGTAGATGCCCTTTCCTATAATTTAACAAGTGGAAAAGGAAGTAGCTGTGCTCGACAATCTTTTCATTCTTTTAGGAGTAAGAAAAGAGCTTAAAAGAAACTCTAGTATGGTCAACAGATTGCGGTGGCACAGGTGGTGCCACATGTCGGGATGGTGGACAATGGTCCAAAGGTCATCCGCGCAGTATGGAAAGAGTAGATGGCTCTTAAACATACCAATACATGCACGGGATAGGTTGCAGCAGAGGCACACGAGTCGGTGTGGCAGAGGCACGCAAACCGAGGTGGCTCTCAGATGGAGGTCAGGAGAGTCGTGTGTGAATTGTGGTGGATGGTCTTGACTACATGTGATGTGAGTGCAAGTTCGGAGGCAGTTATATGCCAAATACATGCACAGGAAATGATTTGTCTTCTGGATGATGGTCTGGATATTCGCATAAGGTGTGGTGGATAGAGTAGATAGCTATGTGTTAAAAACCAAAATGATGTTCCTTGACAGGTGGTGGCCCCAGAACCTGCATGAGTCGCGGTAGGTGAGTGTGAAGCAAGTACAGGTCCGTAGACACTTGCATCATCATGATGTGGCTCATAAACTGGGGTAACTTCCAGGAAGTGGTCCTAAAAATTACTTATTAAACATGAGAAGATGGTCTCATTAGAAGATAGAATACGAAAATTTGAGCCCAGAGGTGTGAGAGGTGTCTCAAACAGGCTCCAGGTGACTCTGATTTAGCAGTTGATGGTGCTGCCCCCAAATGGGGGTCTTTGATTTGTGGTGAAAAAATTGCAAAAAAAAAGGAGAAAAAAACTACGCTATAAGGGACTCATAGTGGTTATATCAGGCATAGATTCTCTTGAGGTGAAGCCCGTTGCGTGGCTTCTTCAAGAGTTGACCGTCTGAGTCAACGAAGAGGTATTCCCCCTTATCAAGACGAAGGTCATTAGCAAGGAGGGGTGGAAAAATTTGGTCTTTTATGGGAAGAATCGATTCCACACTATAGTTTAAAAGGAATGGGGTAAAACCAGAGGCGGTCTTACAGATCTCTCCGTCATCGTGTAAGTGGTGCCGAGGTAGATCAGGTGGATCTTGCACAGTCGATGAGATGGAAGGGAAACTGGTGCTAGATATCATGAAAATGGTATTGGTTGTGGATTTGGTGGCATTTCCCCCAGTCTCTGTTGGAGGAAGAGGGGTAGGCCTGGAGATGAGAAGAGTCTTTGATGGAGCCGGAGGTAGGTGCAACATCATCTCAATTTGCTGTACATGAGTCAGCACATCTTGGGGCCTCAAAGGTTGTTTAGGTGGTTCAAGGTACCACACAGGAACTCCTAGTGTGAAATCCTGTAAATTGTGGGTTGCCAAGACAGACTTACTCACGATACCGGATGGTAGGAAAAGGAAAAGGAAAAGAAAAAGGAAAAGGATCGTGTTGATTGGGAATGAACCCCACTATTTCCCTAGCAACTGAGGTTGAGGTTGCGACTACGGATGGAGCTGCGGCTGCAGAAACAAGGGAAGAGAAAAGTATGATGGACTATCGGTGATGGTGGAGACAAGAGGGTCTGTAGAACTGGACATCATGCAAATGGACATGGTGTCAAAAGAAGGAGGTGGGGGATGAACTTCTTCGATCAAAGTGATCTCAGATTAAAGGGAATGTTGTCGAAAGTTTGCTAGAGCCATTCGAAACTCAGACAAGTATTAGCAGTGGTGAGAATAGTGTCCATACAAATTGCAGAGGGTGAAAGCATGGTTTGTTCTCAATGACTTGTTTCTCACTATTGGCCTACTTGGAAGTTCAACCATGGGGAGGTTTTCCATTGTATCCATGGCATCCAAATGCGGACGGATTATGGGAATTTCAGGGAATTTTTGAGTTGGATGGCCCTATTCATCGCAGACGGTGCAAGGCGGGATCTGTCAAGGTTTAGGAGTAGCTTTTGCATTCTTACCCCTAGCCCTTTTTGGGTGGGGCTATGGAGGTGCGGGTGCGATGGTTGGTTTTTGCGGGTCGGGTGGAGGATGAGATTCGACCGCAATGGGTTGCATGAGGGTTAAGACTACCTGGGGAATTGATGGTTGAGCCAATGGATCAAGATACCACATGGGAATTCCCAATGCAAAGTTGGGTAAGTTTAAGGTGGCCATTACTGGCTTGCTCATGACACCAGGTGGGGGAAAGAGGAAGG
Source organism: Pseudotsuga menziesii (assembly GCA_001517045.1). Taxonomy (NCBI): domain Eukaryota; kingdom Viridiplantae; phylum Streptophyta; class Pinopsida; order Pinales; family Pinaceae; genus Pseudotsuga; species Pseudotsuga menziesii. The sequence continues at coordinate 50,051 of LPNX010788661.1, read as the reverse complement.
GAGAATTGTGTGGACTGGATAGGAGCCCAGATAACTCCTTGATGATTGTACATGGGGATGAGGTTGTGGTTGCAACTGCTCATAGTGTTGCAGCTGCAGATGATGTTGCGGCTGCTGTTGATGTTGTGGCTGTGGACGATGTTGTGGTTGCGGTTGGGGCTGCGACTTTGGTTGTTGCTTGGGTGCAGTAGTGCTGGATGAGAGCATGCACAAGTATGCAGTCTCGTTTGGTGTTAGTGGTGGTGACACTAAGGGGAAAGAAGCCATCATGGTGGTATCGACAAACAACTCAGGGTCCACATTCAATAATGGGGGGGCTGGTATGTTGTCAACCATGGTGTTGACCGCAAGGATAAAATTGGCAGGTGTGGTTAGCCCTTGTGGATCAATGGTGTTGATCATAGGGATAACGTTGGCAGGTGTTGTTAGCCCTTATGGATCGTGATAAGTTAGTTGGTCAACCATCATGATTTTCCCTTCATGGGGGAACATCATGACACAGAAAATAGTCGATGCTACGGCTCTCATGGCATACATATAACTTCTTCCGCGGAGAAGGTTATAGTCCAATTGAGCATTGACAGATTCTATGTCAATAAGTACTATCTTTCCAACTAATGTGATGGGGATGTGGGGGAGGATTCCTTGGGATTTAGTGGAATGGCCATCATAAGCCCGCAGAGTTGTGGAGGATGGTTGTAGAATTAGGGATCCAAGCTTCTTCCAGACTAGGGTAGACATAACGCACATGGATGCCCCCTCATCCACTATGCATCGGTGCACAACCAAATTATGGATAGAAACTGGGATTTGGAAGGCAATGGTCGATGGCATCCATGGTTCTCCATTCTCCGCGTCGAATGTGATCAACTTGGAGTTAGAGGCATCCACGGCACCAAGGGCGGCTAGTAAGGATTTTCGCTGTGTTGGGTAGGTTTTGAGTACCTCAAGAGTGGACATGGCGATAGGTGTTTGGGCCAAATTTTCCATGATGATGTAGCTAACAACAACTCTAGCTATGGCATTGTTAGAAACCCGACATATGGGGGGGCATGGGAAAAGGGGAAACTGAAGAGGTTCATTGGTTGTTTTAGACGTAGATGTCGTCGATGTGTCAGTGGGTTCGGTGTTGGTTTAGTACTGATTTCATCTGGTTTGTAAATTGACCTCTTCAGTTGTCATAGCTAGCAGGTGGTGGACACCTATTTCTGCCATGAGAGGTGCCCCTGGAGTGTTGGGATTGGGTTGGGGAGGGGTTGCGGTTGCCACCAATCCTTGGACTGGTAATGGGTTTTGGAGCACCATAGGAGGAGGGCCTTATGGTTTCAGGTTGGGTTGGGCTTGGTCCATTGTATTGGTGGCATGTTGAACCTCATTTCTAATGGCCTGTTTAGTGCGACCCATGAAGGGACACTCGAATGTGTAGTGCCCATAGACCTCGCATAGTGTGCATGGTTGGTTTGTCTGCAATGGAGTGTTGCTTCTTGGTGCATTTGGTCGTTGAGGATTTTGGGCTGGCTGGTTCATCGCGGCATTGTTGGGAGGATTTGGTTGTTGACCACCTCCCTGCAATTGATTGTTGCCTTGGTTTCAGGGTTGGTTATTCCTAGCTTGCCCTTATTGGTTATTGGGGGCTGGCTGGTTGGGACAGTTTTGTTGTGCAAACACTTGTCCCAATGGAGCAGGTGGAGCAGGGGTGGGGGCTTGAACAGCTTGCATTGGTGGCGCATAGTGGACTTGGGTAGGTGTCAGTGCCACAAATGTGGGCATTTGTCTCACGCATTGCTGTGTTGGCCAAGCTAATGCCTGATCCTACTACGGTGGCGTAGGTTGTCCATAAGAAGTTATGGCTCTAGATTGGGACATCATTCTTGCATAGTCCGGAGTTTGGTTTTGGTAAGCAACACTAGGGGTGTTGCTTGGTTTTGGTGTTATTGCAGGTGGTGTCAGATGGTATTGTGGTTGGTGAGAGACAAAACCTATGTTTCCATCTACAGCATGGGATGCCCTCGGTGAATCCCAATAGGAGGTGCTTCCATGTTGAGTGTCTAGAATGACGGTGTAAAGGCATCCAAACTGTGCATAGATAAGATCAAACTACTGGGCTTTCAATATGGCCTCCTCTTTGGATTGGGGACATTCGGATGCGACGTCCTTTTCTATAGGTGGGAGCAAGGTTTTAAGGAACCAATCCAGGAAGATCCTATCATCAAGTTCGATCTTAGACAAACTACGGCGTCGCCGCCACTCATGGATGTGGTTGGTTATGTGGGTCACAGTATTCTAGCGTTAAGATAACAAGATCTCCACCCCTTCATCATATCTGATGGGGAGTTGGAAATATTGCAGGAACATGAAAGCCAAGGAGTTGAAATCCGGGTACTTGGTTTGTGGTAGCTCAATGCACCACTTGGCTACAACACTTGTGAGGGTGCGTTGGAATAGTCTTATCCTGATTGAATCATCTACGATGTTGTTTGATGAGCACCATAGATGAAATTTCATGATGTGGTTTTGGGGGCACTCCACTGCCTTCCCTTCAAACTTGGGTATGTCTGAGGGGAGTTTGGTTGTCATGGGAGGCCAATAAGTTTGATGGTGGATAGGGTAATTTGTTAATCGATCCAAGTAAAGAAAGTTGAGATGTGCCATGAAAGGAAGCTTTGACCCAAGGTTGATGTGAGATGGGGCTGCCATGGTGGTGGGGTTTTCAGGGACATGATGCACCTGCATAATGAGGGGTGCTTGTGGCATAATTGTGGACAGGCCAGTGCCCCCAAGTGTGGTGGGAGGGGCAGTGTAGGTGGAAGGGCCACTGCCCCCATGTATGATAGGAGGGGCAGTGTAGGTGGAAGGGCCACTGCCCCCATGTATCCCAAGTGGGACAGTGTGGGTTGAAGGCATACTTCCCCCATGTGTTGCAGGTGGGACAACTTGACTGGTGAATATGGGTGGTGGTAGCTGGCTTATGATGGTTTGCATGACTGTGCTGGGGCAATCTATAGGGGTGTTGGTGGTGTTTTGTGGTGTGGACATGGGTCCACTAGCAATTACTACGCTGAAAAATGTATCTGAGTTTGCACTAGCCATGGGGCTTGATGGTGCAGTGTGTAGATCTGGTTCAGACTGATATGAGTATGAATATGAATCAAAGGTTGTGTGGCCTTCTAATGGTATAGAAGGTCATCGAGAATGGTCTTGATGATGTCGGTTTAATGACCCGTACTCTAGTGGTTCGCCTCTTAGGTGTGAGGAAGATAATGAGGGATCAATCGTGTCATATTTGTATTTCAAACTAGTGGTAATGATTTTTGGACCCCAGTTTTAATGGATTCCTATTGGCTTCAGGTGGTCACTCGGCCACCAAGACTGCCAGAAGATAGCGCTTGGCTTTTTCCTCATGGGAGTGCTAGTCAATCGGTGGGGGTCGTTTCCTATTTCGCTTGGCAATTCCTCTCAGCGACCAACTACTTTGGGGTTCCAATGGTAATCCTCACAATGATTTTCTGGGCTTATCCCAGGTACTTCCCATGGTTAAGGCAGTCAAGGACTTATTTCCTCAAAGACTGCAGATGTTTAACTTAGTGTAAATTATAAATTTTATTGTCTCACTCAGCGTCATGAACTGAGTTGGGTTGATTTATATGGTATGGTGTGTATGTCTTTTGTTTTTTTGTTATACCTGGTGGCTACTTGAATGGTTTATGAATATTTCATAGATTTCATGACATTGTCAATGAAAGTAGTAAATAGTAATCAGAAATTTTACACATGTCCCATTTGTGAACCTGAACTATGATAGCCTGACTAGGTGACTACCTTGAACCTATATTTCTCTTCAACTAGGAGAGGGTGATGGGATCTCAACACAATGGTACTAATCCCATCCGTAGATCCATAGGTCACCCTTTGGATGCAAGGTTGGTCAACAGGGAGGACGCTGAGCGCCGTGAGAAGCCTTCCTTCTCTACCTCGTCTACCGTCCAAGTCACCCATTTTTAGTGGCTTCGAAAAATAATAGGTGAAGTGCCTATTACTATACGAGCTTCACCCTTCGTCTTATCCCAGAATACCCCGAAGGGTGATGAATGGGTAGAGGAGGAAGGGCTAGGAAAGATGTTGATTTTACATAAATTTTAATCAAGCTTTGTTCATTAATCCATTAACCATTGATTTACACTTTGATTTACACATTTTGAAAATGAAATGAACAGAAATAGAAATAGAAACAGAAACAAAAATAGAGTGGATGGACAGAGGTGGCCGAGACACACTAACAGTCCTTACCTTTAAAAAAAATCCAACTCTGAGTGATAGATCGTACTTTCGGGTCAAATGTGGCGAGGGGGTCGCCAAATTTTCCTAGAAACAAGAGAGCAGGTTGCTCAAAATCTGCATACAAAAGTGAGCTGACTTCTGGAAGGGGGTCACACCTTTAGGGGTTAAGTAGGTGACCTGGTCACACCTATCAGGCCAGAATGAGCAACCTGGTCCCCTCTCTGGGCCCGATAAGAGCGACCTGCTCTGAAAACTAATTTTTTTTTGGTCCTGAGCCAGATTCGGCCGACAGTAACCTGTACTGTGGCCAAATGGGCTCGGATTGGCCTTGAGGAGGATCGACAGTAACTGGAAATGCAAATAAACAGATATCTAAACTATATTTTAACATAAATTTAAACTAGGGCAAAAAAATGAACTAAAAACTTAAACTTTGAAGAATAAACCCAGGGATCTTGTGGGATCGACTTGGTATGGTTGCTAGTTCTGTAGCAGGGATTTCTCCCTTGCTATAGGGTAGGAATGGCTACCTTTTGTCTATAGGATGGAAGGGCCTGGTTCTTGATGGTAATGCAGTAAAAACGAAACGGAACTAAAGCAAAGAGAATAGAAAAGAAATAAATGGAAACCCTACACACAAGGTTAGACTCCATAAACCTGCATACAACTTATTAGAACATAAAATAAATCTGCAAGCAAACTAAGTTAGAAAAAATAGAATAAAAATGACAACAAATAAAGCTTATACCTCTTGGTGGAAATGGGCCACCATGCCTTAGCTTGGAGAAGCACCTCTCTCTTGGCAATGGGGGAGCTATGGCTCAAAGGGAAGACAAATGAGAGGGAGTGTGGGTGGCTTGAGAGGAAAATGGTCTCAAGGCATCTGCTTGGGTAGAATAACAGTATGCAAGGGAGGAATGTTTTGAGAGTGACTGCCACCCCTCTATTTATAGCTTTTTTAGGGTTCTAATCCCCTGGTCAGGGCTTTAGCCCCTTTTTTGGGATTTATCCCCTTTCGCTCAATCTTTAGCTCCTTTTAGGGTTTTAGGATCCTTTGAGGGGTTTTAGCCCCTTTTTGGAGGCTTTAGCCCCTATGAGAGATATTTAGGCTCTTTTTAGGGGGTTTTAAGCCCTTTTTCATGTTTTTATGTCTTCTTGAGGGTGTGGGGGTCAAATGGGGTCAAATGAGGGTCGTGTATGGGTGTCCTTGGGTGGTGTAGGCCATGTAGAGTTGAGTGAGGAATTTTTTGGGTTAACAATAATATTAACCAACAAAACAAAACTTATTTTCCCCGTACTGTGTGGATCATGGATGCTAGTTTTCATGAGGGAAAACAATATAATACTCTCAATGAAACATTTAAAGAGAGTGTATGTTAGGATACATAGTTTTCGACTTTTTGCACATCGATGGTGTATATTATTGCATATATACACTCTTAAATACAACATTACAAGGTTCTTATGGCGTCCCACCCACAACATCAAACTCAGTCATGAAATTCAACCAAAAAATTCTCAACATGAATGTTGAGTCTCATATTAATATATGATATTTCATAATCTATTATATATTTAGATTTTTCCTTTGGGGTTGGTCAAAGGTTCAAGGCTTGTTAACATTTGTATTTTTGAAGGAAAGTATCAATGATAGGGACTAATGGCCATTGTAGATATTTCAAATGTAAATATTTGGATATTCAAAACTTTGAGAGGTTACAAAAGATTCTAAATATTTTGCATGTTTTACACTTTCATGACATGTTTAGTGATGATTGGCACTCTTTGTCATACACTACATTGGTGCACAAAAACATGTTGTTAAGGTATGTACATGCAAATTGATGAAGTGTGTGTATACATTCTAGAACTTGGTATAACTAATGTTTTTTTATAGCAATTATGGTTGGATGTAGCCATTAAAAATTCTATCCCTTAAACCCATCACAAACATTGCACACTTCAATGTTGGGATGTAACACTTACTCGATTGGATGATGAAAATTTTGAACACTAGATACCCAAAACCACACTTAAATAATTGGCATTCACATAATATAAACATTTCTTTCCTAATACCTTGGTAGACTCCTTCACACCAATCCACATGGCACTTGACTTTCCAAAGCATCCTACCTGAATTTTAGGGTCATCATTACCAAGGCATGGTAATATCGAGGGAGGTGAAGGGAAAGAGAGAGGTGTTTATAAATATATAGATACCATAGGGTGAGAAACTATATGTTTAGGGAGTGAAACAAAATAAATCTAATTGACTATGGGGATGGTAATGATGTCATCATGTAGTCTGTATTTAGGTCACATGAAGATCTTGTTGAGAAATGGGAGTGTTTCAAGGTGATATCTATCATACATGATTCCCAGGTGGTATCCATCATATATGAAATTAAATTAGTTTCTAAATAATTTTGTATATAGTTCCTGTTACCACCTAAGTTGTACTTGGTCGGTGTTATCAAGTGAGCTTGGTTAACCAGACAAAGATGATTTGTTCGAACTTTAGAATACCTTCAGACTTGCTTTTGGGAAGTGTTTTTTTATCTACCACATGTTCATACCCCCTTAGGGAAGTTGTAATAAAATGTTATAGCATGGTAGTGTATGTAAAATACTCATTCTCTTGGACTTTATTTATCAATCTGATCATCCCAGGGTGTTTTTTCCCTTGGTCATTATTGGTTGTTGAATAAATGATCGATAATTTATGAGTTTTTCACTCAATACCTCGAAAGTTGGGGTGGTCGGCCTGGCATTTAGGACTATTGAGGATATTAGAGTCTGTGTTTAAATGTATAAACATGCTAGGCATTATGGTTGAGTCATATGAACATGTGCTAAGTCCCCTTAGGTTTTGTTTTTTTTTTATTTTTTTTTTATTTTAATTTTTCCACAAAACTTAGGCTATTTTTTAATAGTCTAATTGGAAAAATTGGTCTTGTAATAAAAGTGGGGTTAAAAGTCAGATTAATTCATGGGGGTGCTCATTTTCTAACTCAGAGCACCCGGTAAACCCATAAACCCACTCTTCCTAAGTTTTGAGTTATTTTTCCATCACTCAAGTGAGAAAATCCAAAAAAATAAAATATTAATTAATTTAATTAAAAATTAATTAAATAATGGAGCAAATACAAATTCCTAAATCAGTGGATTTTGCTTCGATTTGACTGAAGTTAGTCTCATCGAATTCATATTGACTGGGAGTTCTCATTCCTTGACTGAAGGCATGATCAGGGCTAAAGAGGAGCTTAAGTGGCTCATACAGATCTAGGGTTGTACCCTCCTTTCTCTCTCCTCCACACATGTGACTCAAGTTGGGAGTTTTTTGTTGGTTGGGTCAGTTCACTGAGTGAGGTGTCAATCCGATTTGTAGTTCTAGTCCAGTTAGAATCAGTTCATCCAGTTAGACTCAGCTCATAATTATATCAGACTCGTCTTGACTCTTTGTCAGCTTCAGTCTCTCTTTCAGTCAGGAATGCACCCCTCTTGGCCAATCTGGCTATAAATAAAGCATCTTTTTCCTCTTCCAAGCTAGCTAGAACTAGGAAGAAAGGATTTATATTATGTAATATTGTATTGATCATCCTTTTTGTTGAAATAAAGAGAAGATTTGGAGGAAATATGGTGTCATGTTATTATGTGTGGATGAGCATTGCCATGTTTCACCGAGGTAACATGTATCTGTGTTCATAACTTGCTTATTTTGATATTGTGGATCAAATGATAAAAGATTGATAATAATTTTATTATGATCTTGATATGAAAGGAATTTTTTCATAATTTTATTATCTATCTCTTTTTCTTTTATGCATGTCTAGATATCTAGATTTAACATGCTTTATAAGATTATATGCATCCTATTCTAATATCTTTGTTTATGTATTAACCGGATCTCACAAGCATCTTGGAAAGCCTTTGGATTAGTCGCAGGTTCCTAGCTTGGAGAGGGTGCTGACCTATTTTTATTCCTCACTTTCTCCAAAATTTTTCAAAGGAATAGTCCCTCGGCATTCCACTGGAAAGCTCCACGGTTGATCATTCGGGCACCAAGCCACCTCTTCACTCTTTCTCCTTTTTATCAACAATTCCTTGGTTACTTGGATTTTATATTTTAGATCTATTGTTTCAAATCTGATATATTTCTAGATCTGAACATATAGGAGTTTCATGCATATATTTAGTTTCATTAAGAAAAATATTCAAGTCCTTTCCATTTAAAACTAGATCTAGCAGTAAAAGTCTTTCATTTTTATAAGCAATTTTAAGCCAAATCAAAATCTTGTTTAAAGTGAATAGTCTTTATTTATTAAAATTTAAATCCAACATCTAAAATACAAATTTCTTTGGATTCCCCAAAGATAGTGAAGATCCTCAAGAGGACTTGTTCGCTTGAGTTATTTTTTTCTTTTCTTAAAAAGTACTTTAACTTAGTCTTTTTCGGTAGTTTTTTGGGGGTTGTAAAAAGACACTTTTAAAGTGTTTTTGGGCACTTTACACTAATTAAATCTTGATTTTTTTTAGCAGGCCCATCCAAAAATAGGAGGAGGTTCTGTCCAAAAAGTGATTTTTGGGCCATTCGAAACCCCCCAGGGGTCTCCCCATCTTCCGTAATCATTATTGTTGTAATTTGTAAACCCTTGGATTCATTCGGTATAAGAACCAAGTGGAATTTTTTTAATTAATTTTCTGATATTTGTAACCCTTAATAATAAAAAGAATTACTTTGAGTAGGCTCTTTCGAGCCCGCTCCCCATCCCCCTAGGGGGGATCCTACGTTTTGTGTTTTTTGCACTTTTTTCGCTTTTTTCTAGTTTTGTTTTGTATTGTAGAATTGTATAATTTGAATTATAGGCATTTCAATATCTTTCAAAAATTCAAAGTAATCATACTTCTTACCCCACGACTTCCCAATTGACCCGAAAGGGGAAAGAGATGTGTCGTAGGACTAATTAGATAACCTGTGAGTTGTGCTTGATGTTTGTTTTATTTTTATTTGTTATGATATAAAATTAACCCCTCCTCACTTTTCCGATTGAGGTCTACTTAAACCGAAAGATATTCCAAGAGGTTCCCTTTTTTTAACAAAAAACACAACTTAAAATCCTTAAAAAATTGACAAGACTCCGGTGTGTATGCTCTACACTTGGATGTGGTTCGTTGGATCAGTCAAGCTACATCAAAAGTGTTGGAGACATTTACCTTCATACTCACTCCTTTGGTCAAATTGGCCTAGTTAAACCACTATCCTAAGTTTAATTGACATCAGTGGAGCATTAATTACCATCATCCCAGTCACTCCCACGCCTACCTACAGTCAAGGAGGATAACTTAGCCTTTCCTACAATCAAGG
>LPNX010788661.1:2995-23882 GCA_001517045.1 Pseudotsuga menziesii | reverse complement strand
GGGGGGGGGGGGGGGGGGGGTGGGGGCAGTGGGGGAGGGTTTAAGAACTGCCCCCAAAAGTCCTAAGAATTGAAATTTTGGGGGGTTTTTAAAAACCTCCCCCAAAAGTTCAATTCTCATGACTTTTTTTGGAGGGTTCTAAGAACCGCCCCCAAAAGTTCAATTCTATGGAATTTTTTGGGGGGGTTTTAAGAATTGCCCCCAATGGCGTAAAAAAAAATTAGGGGGAGGGGGGAGTTTAGAAAAATCGCCGCAAGGTAAAACTGCCTTGAAAATGTCTTTAGGGGGTCTTTAAAAAATTCCCTAAAAAAGTCACGAGAGTTGAACTTTTGGGTGAATTTTTAAAACAAACACCCCCAAAAGTCTAATTCTCATGACATGTGGGGGTGGTTTTATAACAAACGCTCCCAAAAGTCCAATTGAATTTTTGGGGGTTTTAAAACAACTGCCTCCAAAAGTCTAATTCTCATTACTTTGTTTTTTGGTGGGGGTTTAAACAACCACCCCCAAAATTCTAATTCTCATGAAATTTTTTTTTTTTTGGGGGGGGGGGCGTTCTAAAAAGCGCCCCAAAAAGTCTAATTCTCATCACTTGGGGGGGGGGGGGGGGTTTCTAAAAACCACCCCCAAAAGTCTAATTCTCATGAATTTTTTTTTGTGGGGGGGTTAAAACAACCACCACCAAAAGTCTAATTCTTGTTACTTTTGGGGGGGTGAGGGGGTTCTAAAAACCACCTTCAAAAATATCTGTAGGGGGGGTCTTTCTAACCCCTACCCCCCGAAAAAAAGTCTCGATAATTGTACTTGGGGGGGGGGTTAAGAACCGCCCCCAAAAGGGTATTTTGTTGAAGTGTATAATTTATCCTCTAAAATAATTGAGAAAGCAACAGTGGCTATTAGAAACAAAATTAAAGTTGAAATTGTTTTGCTGGTAAAGAACTTAAAACCAAATATTTTAAGTGTGAGACAAACATGTGATCAAGGAAACACATGTATATTCGAATCTAAGAAATGTAAAATCAAAAAAATTATTCAGGAAAACTTGTTGGGACTGTTGCAAGAATCCAAGCAATGTGTATACTCTAGAAAATGAAGAACAATGTTATATGAGCCAAATTGATGAAAGTTTTAAATGGAATAGAAAGATGGGGCACCTAAAATTTGACAATATTTTAAATATTAGTCAGAAGGGAGCTGTAAAAAATCTTCCAAAGATTATAAAACCACTAAATCATGTTTTTTCACATTGTATTCATGTGAAAGAAACAAGAACAAGCTTCAAAGTCAAAGAACATATAACCTATCAACCATTAGAAGTAATTCACACTAATCTATGTAGACCAACAAGGACTAAAAGCTTTCAAGGTGAATATTAATTTATGTTATTAATCAATGATTATACAAGGATGACTTGGTTGAAATTTCTTAAAGAAAAATCACAATCCTTTTTGAAATTTAAATCCTTCAAAGCACTTGTTGAGAATCAAGCAAATCACAAGATTAAATGTCTAAGATCGGATAATGGTGGAGAGTTAAATTCAAATGAATTCAGTGAGTTTTGTGAAATTCATGGAATCAAGAGGAATTTTTCAACAACAAAAATTCCTCAGGAAAATGGACTAGTTGAGAGAAAGAACAGAACAGTTTAGGAAGCATCTAGAACTATGCTTAACGAGAAAAACTTTTTGATGGATGTTGGAGAGAAGCAATATATACAACTATCTATATACAAAACATAGGACAACTTAGAGTGAATAGTGGAAAGAATCCTTATGAGCTATGGTTCAGAAGACCAGCTTCAGTTAAATATTTTAGAGTTTTTGGAAGTAAATGCTACATAAAAAGAGGATGATAATCTATGAAATTTTAACTCTATAATGAATGAATGCATATTCCTTGGGTGTTATTCCACAAAAGGGCTTACAGATTTTACAATATAAAATCGCACAAGATTAAATAAAGTGAAAATGTAACAGTTGATGATACTAAGTCAAGAATACAAATCCAAGTAAGTGAGGATGTTGAAGAAACTGATGATGAATAAATAAATTATAAACAAAAATAAGAAAGATCACAAGAGGAGGATTCTCTTGAAGAAGAAGAATAAAGAATAGAAAAAGAATAATGATATGAAAGTGGAGGTGAAGACTCTCCAAGATTTGATACAAAAGCTCCATCTAGGAGAATACAAAAAATATCATCCCGAGACACAAATCATAGGTGACAAATATGTTGGAGTCAGTACAAGAAGGAAACTACCCACCAAAAAACAAAGTCATGAGAATTAGCCTTACTATCAGTAGTGGAACCTAAGTGTTTTTCATAACTTAGAGAAAATGACTGTGTGCAGAGGGGTTCAATGAAAAAGCCTTACTATCAGTAGTGGAACCTAAGTATTTTTCATAACTTAGCGAAAATGATGATTGGATCAAAGACATGAACGAAAATTTGGATCAAATTGAGAAAAAACAAACATGGGAACTAGTTTGAAGACCTACAAACAAGAATATTGTATGAACCAAGTGGGTCTTCAGAAACAAGTTAAATGAAAATGGCAAAGTAATACAAAAAAATGCAAGGTTAGTATGTAAAGGATATGCTCAAGTGGAAGGTATTGATTTTGAATAAACCTTTGCACCTGTAGCAAGACTTGAAGAAATCAGAATGTTGTTGGCATTTTAGTGTTACAAGAAATTCAGAGTATATCAAAGGGATGTAAAATTTATTTTCTTAATGGAGAACTTGAAGAAGAAATCTATGTTGAGAAACCTGAAGATTTTTTCTTATCATAAAATTGAAATCATGTTTTCAAACTTAATAAGGAACTCTATGGTCTTAAACAAGCTCCAAGAGCATGGTTCTCAAGACTTGACAATTATTTAAAGCAACAACAATATATAAGGGGGTCCACTGACAACAATCTATACATAAAATTTGAGAACAAAAATATGGTCATTATTGTAGTCTACGTAGACGATATCATATTTGAAAGTGATCTACAAATTCTAAGTGTAAAATTTTCTTCAGAAATGAAGAAAGAATTTGGGATGTCAATGTTAGGAGAACTAAGATTATTTCTAGGATTACGAGTATCTCAATAAGAAATATGGATCTTCACCTTTCAAACAAATTATTGTAGTGAGAATTTCTCCTCACTACAGGGGTAGGAATGGCTCCCTTGTGCCTATAGGGCAGAAGGGTAGGTTCCTACCCTTTGAAAACAGTAAAAAATGAAAGGGAAAATAGCATAAATAGAACTACAAACTAAACTAAGCTAAGCAAGAACATAAGCAAATGGAGAACTACTGTAAACAATATCTAATAGCTAATGATAGAAAATAAAGAAGAGGAGATGAAGCATTGTTGAACCCCTCTGCACACAGTAGGTTAGGGTTCCGCCTCCAAAACCTACAAAATAAACCTAAGCTATAATGGAGAAAACCTGCAAACAATGTTAATGAAAAACCTGCAAATAGAAGTGAGGGTTAGAAAACAAAACAAATAAACAACCATGAAAGAAATTATACCTCACTTAGGTGGAAATGGGCCACCATGCCCTAGCTCATGGGAGAACCTCTCTCTTGGTTGGGAAGTAATGGCTTGATGAGATGGAGATGGAGGAGAGGGAGAGTGGGTGGTTTGAGAGCAAGAGGTCTCAAAGCATCCACGGGCAACATAACAATAGGCAAGTGAGGAGTGTTTTGAGAGTGACCCCCACCCTCCTTATATAGTTTTTCCAAGGGATTTTTAGGGTTTTAAGCCCTTGGTCAGGGATTTAGCCCTTTTTTTGGGTGTTTATCCCCTTTCTCCCTAACTTTAACCCCTTTTTGAGGGCTTTAGCTCCTGGGGGTCTATTTTGGGCTCTTTTTTGGGGTTTTTAGCCCTTTTCTTCATCCATGGGCTCTTTTGGAGGTGTGGGGGTCAAATGGAAGGTCTTATGGAGTGAAATGAGTGTTGTGAGATGGTGTCCTTGGGTGGTGTAAGCCTTTGAGAGATGTGTGGGGGATTTTTGGGTTAACAGACTACCCCCTGATGTGTGAGGGTAGGAGCTCAACGTATGGCCGACAGACATCATAGGATTTGCTGTCGAGAGGTGGTGCTTCCAGGGGTGGGGCATGGTGGCTTTTGGTTTTGTATTAATTTGGTTCCCATCAATGGGTGAGATACAATAAATGTGTGACATGTATATGGATGAGGCGGGCATTCCCATGCTTGTGACAATGTCAAAAGAATCCTTTGATCTATGCTCTAAAATACAAGAGCCGATCATATACAACTGATGTTACAATGATGGTTGCCTCTCATGTGAGGCTGAATACAATACTGATCTGGTACATTGGACCCATGGCATCCTCATGGAATGCTACATCTTCATGATTGACGGTCTGGTGGATTTGGTACATAGCTATGTGGACTCATTGATTGAGAGTCAGAGTCTCTGTGGCACAAGTATGTTGCATCAATTATAAAGGTATACTGAAGCACTGCTGGTGCTTATGATCACTATCTCCAACACAACCCAAAAATCGGAAGGGACATAACCTGTTTAGGTCCCTCGATTGGACTCACCAATGTGCTAGAGTTAGGTGACATTCAGGGTCTTCGACCAAGTACCATGCAGAACAAACCTTGTACGAATCTCAACGGTGTGATGATGGAGTTGAATTCAAGCACGTGAGAAACAACCATCCCGAGAGGCACTAAGGACTCCTCTCAAGTGGTCCAAGGAACTCATCAATGATGTTTATGAAACAAAGGTACAGGGAACTTTGGGTCTATCCTCTGGAATATGTGTGTTGGCATTGACAGAGGGAAACCTGCCCCTGGTCAAGGCGATGATGTTTCCTTGACTAGGAGCGTGAGGGATAACCGAAAGATGTGAAGCAATCTGTAGACTGACTCATTGATTTGGGGGGGAGGGGAGGGAAGGGAAAAAACTGAACAGGGGCAGGGGGGGAGTGGGAGACTCAAAAATTCCTTTTTTCAGAGTATGGCGGTAGGGAGGACTAGGCAGCACATGAATCTGAACTCATGGGAATGGGATCATAGCTGTAATACCAAGAATATCGCTGTAGATGGGAAATCCTTGGAGGAGGTGGACACTTTTGATACTGATGGGATCCAAGAAAGACACATTGTAGATTACTTTGAACAAAGGAGACCCAATGTGGGAATGCTGCCAAACTATTTTCTGTGGGGTGGTGTTTAGGGACACCATCATGGTATGATCTCGTGGATTTTGGTCGAACCCAAGAAGGTAAATGCTCGATGGTGCTCTCAATTTTAGAGAGTCTGAAAGCACAAAGAAGACTCCAGTGGGGGCTCTTTTTCATTGGTAGTCTCTTGTGCCCAAAAAAAGGATAAAAGTATACGTAGGGGAGCTCGCTCATCCTGGAGGGGATGAGAGACTTCTTTACCGTTGGTAGTCCAATCAGGCCGTAAAAGGTTAAACCTATACTGACTGGATGGTCATTTAGATACTTCTACGAGCATGAACGAAACCAATTTTGCTCGGCAATATTTTCTTGATGAAACGGCTGGAAAAGAGCTTAACGACAACCAGTGGTGAGATTTTTCGTAAAGTGCAAACCCTCTGCTCGAGAAAGCACAAAAGTATGTAGAGGGGAATGGTCTTGGCTTGAGTGTGCCAAGGAGTTATTTTTCATGAAATGGTCTACATGGTTCACAAAAGGAGGTAAACGAGACGATGTAGATGCCCTTTCCTATACTTTAGCGAGTGGGAAAGGAAGTAGCTGCACTCAGCAATATTTTCATTGTTTTAAGGAGTCATAAAAGAGCTTAAACAAAAATCCAATGTGGTCAACCAACTGCGGTGGCACGAGCAGTGCCCCATGCCGGACGGTGGACAGAGGTCCAAAGGTCATCTGCATAGTATGGATGGAGCAGAAGGCTCTCAAACATACCAATACATGTGTGGGATAGATCGCGACAGAGGCCTGCGAGATGGTGTGGCAGAGGCATGCACACCGAGGTGGCTCTCGGATAGAGGTTGGGAGAGCCTGTGTGTGTGTTGCGGTGGATGAACTTGACTACGTGCAATGTGAGTACAAGTCCGAAGGCATTTATATGCCAAATACATGCAAGAAAAGAAATCATTTTGTGGACAGTGGTCCAGAGTTCTGCGTATTGTAT
Source organism: Pseudotsuga menziesii (assembly GCA_001517045.1). Lineage (NCBI taxonomy): Eukaryota > Viridiplantae > Streptophyta > Pinopsida > Pinales > Pinaceae > Pseudotsuga > Pseudotsuga menziesii. Next base: position 17,729 of record LPNX010788661.1, on the reverse strand, counting down.
GGTAAAAAGAAAGGACAATCTATGTGTTAAAAATACAAAATAAAAGCTAAAATTACATTTCTTAATGGGCAGTGGCCCGAGGATACTTCTATGTCAAATACATGCAAGGAAAACAAAGGGTTTTGTGGATGATGGTCCAGATGTTCGCTTAAGGTGTGGTGAAAAAGAAAATTATAACTACAAAAAGTAAAATTATAGTACAATCCTTAACGGGCGGTGGCCCAACAACTTGCATGAGTAGCGGTCGGGCAGTGTGATACGAGTACTGGTCCGTAGACACTCACATCGTCATGTCATGGCTCGTGAATCAAGGTGACTTGTGGGAGATGGTCCCAAAATTGAATTATTAAACATGAGACAATGGTCTCATAATTAGATAGAGGGTGGAATTCTGAAACTAGTGGCGTGAACGGTGTCTCAAATGGAGTTTGTATGGTCCTGTTATGTCGATCAGAAGAAATTAGGTCAAATAGGGCCTATAAAAGGGGAGGGTCCACATGGTGAAGTGTCATTGTCACTGTTCATTGTGGAGTTGGAGAGGTGGGCCCTAATTATTCATTTGCTGATTTCTCTTGATTTGATTGATGGTTTCATGAGCCGCAACTTGCAGGTAAAAGCTCTCACTGAACCTCTTCATTTTGATGGATTTTTTACTGAATTTGACCACCTCGAGGCCCCCCATGAGCTGTTTGGCGTTTCTTGTGTGTAGGTCACTTATTTCAAAGGGAAATATGCACCCTGGGCACACTTGTTAGGCCATTATGAGCACCCTGGGTGCTCCTTTTTCTCAGATAAGTGCGCCCTGGCCTCCTTTGGGTGGTTTCTTGATGGCGGGGATGTCTGACATCAGTGTTTTTGCTTTGTGCAAGATGGTCGAGATCAAATGGAAGGAGAGAGACTGCAAACCAGTCATAGATGCATCATTACATGATGGGGGTGTTAGAGATACACTAGCCCACTGTGGGTTGCTGAAGTTTATGAGGATTTCATTTATGCAAAGCTTGGGTTTGCTGATGCAAACTCTGATCGGTTTCTGGGATGTTGTTGAGGAGGTGTTCCTCTTCTAGGGCCAACATATTGAGATTACGCTAGAGGATGTGTATTTCATTACTAGGATCCTAATATTAGGAGCAGTTGGTGACTTGTCACCTGTATTGTCTTGGAGGGAGACATTAGAGGATCTATGTGAGTGGCACTATTACACTACGACGTATGTGCGTGGTTCTTACATCCTGATGTGTGACATCGAGGAGTTGTCTACACGGGTGGTGGGGACCTTACTGCAGCACATCTTGGGTTCCATGGGGAGCCACAAGATTTTTGGTGGTCAACTGCAGCTAGTAGAGTGTGCCATTGGTGGCACATATTATACATGGGGCCAGATGTACTTGTAGGTTGTTCGGTGTCAGCTGAACAAGTTGAAGACTACTAGTGCTGGTTTTTGCTTTGGCTCCTTCCTATGTGCTTTCTTATTTGAGAAAGTACCTACACTTCATCCTCATCGGGCTGTGGAGGACAGTAGTCCATGGGAGCCGAGGATGTATAGGTGGTGCCAGATGATGATTTGCGAGGGTGGCAGCAGAGTGGGCTGCTTCTTCACAAAGGAGTTGTTGGAGCAGTGGCTCCATTTTATTGTGGTGATCGAGTACCCATATGCAGGTATGGATTTCCAGGGAGATCCTGAGATGCCCCGACCTCCTGGTCAGGCTTGGGGACCAGCTGGTATGTATGCTTGATGTTTTTATGTTCATCTTTATGCATAGTATCATTGATTTGGTCAGTGATTTTCATATTGATGTATGTGGATTGATGGTGTCCTTTCTTGTGTGTGCAGATGTTGGTCCTCGCCCGCCACCTGGGTATCGAAGGCGGGTTGTTACCGTACCTCTTATGGTGGCTGCTATGGAGGCCCCTTCCGGGAGCTCCCGCAGGCGACAGCGGGACATGGATGGAATGGTACTATACATGGAGGAGGTAGCTACTGGAGTGTCAGATGTTGGCTGGTAGCACCTAAGCACTAACTTTATTGCTGCTATTCACAATCTTCCTCCCGAGCTGATGGGTGTGATGAGGAAGATGGTTGTTGCTTGCGAGCACTTTTGTCGGACTACGAGAGATGGTCTTCTTGCAGAAGATGTGTCCTCCTTGGAAGATGATGATGTTGAGTCAGAGGTAGAGTCTGATTCGTATTAGTAGCCTTGTGGGGCTATTCCTAGTGTGTTGGTGCACTTAGGATTTTTTGTGTCGCTTGTGTATATCATGTTGAGAAATCATATGTGGCTTCTCATTTTCTATTCGACATGTTGTGGACATGTGACTTATGGATTTATATCTATATATATTTTTGACGCACGTGGATGTGCCTTTATGGTTTTATGATGTGAGTCTTTTTATTATGTTGTGGAATGCAAATGCCTATGTGATGTATTATTACACAGTGTGTTTATTTTTAGACATGATTATGCATTATGTTATGGTTGTATGTTTCCTATATGCTCTTATGGATATGCCAATTTAGAATATCGTTAGCCATTTGATCTGCGACACTATTGAAGTTCCTGGGAACATGTGTGAATGTGATGGATTCAAATTTTGACCATGTGTTTAGTGCGCAGGTACTTTCTAAAGAGGCAGGGATCGCGAACTCAGTAGTGGTTGTTCAGTTGAGAAATAAGTAGCTGGGAGTCTAAGAAGACATCGAGATGGTGGATTCCTAATTGTAGAGTGGCGACAAAGAGGCCATTGCCACCATCATACTCTGCATGGTTGTTGGTTGCGGTTCCCATGCATATTCCATTGATGTGGATCAACTCATGCGATGGGGAGTAGATTATCCATGCAGTCGAGGCAAGGTTTGGGTACCATCTGCTTTCTCCATCTATGAATCCCGTATACCGATCCGAGGTGTGCTCCATATAAAGCAATGAGAGGAAACGATACATAAGACTCAATCGGAAAAAATGTGTAAAAAAAAAAACAAAAAGACTATAATACAATTTAGAACGTTGTCACTCAAAGGGGTGATGTTAGGGGGAAAGTTGTTTGGTCATTCAACGGTCATTCCTTTGTGTGACACGATGAATCCTTGGAGATGGCTTGTGGGGACACTGAAAACACACTTGAATGGGTTAAAGTAGATCCTGTACTGGCAACATCGCATTAGGAATTTTCACAAGTCATCTATGTGTTGTGTGTAGATTTGTGACCGCGTGATGAGGTTGTCGAAACAAAACAACATGATGTGAGCGAGATCGCGGAAGCAGTGTTTCATGGTGCACTGGAAGGTGGCTCCCATGGGGTTGTGAATGCCGTTTTGCAACAGTTTTCTTTTTGGATTTGGATTTGGTTGTAATTAAAAAATCTATCCATGAAGGAGAAGGCCTCATGTTCGGTGCATGCATTGATGATTTGGTCAATGAATGGTGTGGGGAAGTTGTCTTTGGGACATGCCCCATTGAGATCACGAAAGTCTATGCAAACGCATATGGTACCCTATTTTTTATTCATGGGAACAGGATTAAAAACCCAAGTTGAGTTTTCAATGGGATAAATGAAGACGACTGTGCGCAACTTCTCTATCTCGGCTTTCACCATAACCACTTTGGATAAATGGATGGGCCATTGCTTCTGGAAAACAGGTGCCACATCAGGCCATGTGTTGATGTGGTGTTCCACAATAGATGGATCTAAGCTAGGCATTTTAGTGTATGACCAAGAGAAGATGTCATAGAATTCTTGGAAGAGGGCGGTGTAGGCATTGACCTCTTCCGGGGAGCAAGATGCCCCCAGCATGATTTCCTCAACAATCTCAGAGTTGGTTGAGATGTCGATTCTAATGGTTGGAGAAATGTTCACCATGTTCCCTTCTTCGAAGGCATCAGGTGCTGGGATTGGGTTCTTGAACTAGTCAACCTTCCCATGGATGAAATCTTTGGTCTCCATGGAAAAGTGGTCACTACGACACTAGCTCTTCCGGGAGGAAGAAAGAGCGATGGTGCATGTCGTCCCATGGGTATTTCGGGGTGGTCAGAGATTCAAGTATCTCCTCGTCATTGTTGAAGCAACGAAGTGACAGGTCTGATGGACTGTCATTGGAGATGGGGAAGAGCTGGTCAGGGGAACTAGACATCATGTAAATGGACATGCTGTCCGATGAAGGAGGTGGTGGTGGGTGAAATTCTTCGATCCAGGTGATCTTAGACTCAAGGGAATGGTGACGGAGGTTAGCAAGAGCCATTCGAAATTTGAGAAGGTCTTGGAAATGGTAGGAGTAATGTCCATACAAGACATAAAAGGTGCAAGCATGGTTTGTCCTCAATGCCTTGTTCTTGACTAGTGGCACGGTTGGGAGTTCAACCACAGGGATGTTTTCGTTCATATCCATGGCATCCAGATGTGCATGGATCACTGGGATTTTAGGGAAATTTTGAGTTGGATGGCCCTATTGTTCGTAGACGGCACAAGGTGGGACTTGTTGTGGTTCTACGGTGGCTTTGGTGTTCTTTCCCCTATCCCTTTTGGGTTGGGGTGGTGCAAGTGCGGGTGCAGTGGTTGGCTTATGCAAACTGGGTGGGGGGTGAGTCTCAACTGCAAAAGGTTGCGCCGGAGTTAACACAACCTGGGGCATTAATGGTTGAGCTGGTGGATCTAGATACCACACCAGGATCCCCAACGTAAATTTGGGTAGGGTTAAGGTGGCCATGACCGGCTTGCTCATGACACTAGGTGGGGGAAAGAGGAAGGGAATTGTATGGACCTAAGATGACCCCACATAACTCCCAACTAGTTACATGTGGGGGTGAGGTTGTGGTTGTGGCTGCGTGTAATGCTACTGCTACGGGTGATGTTGCGACTGATGTTGGCATTGCAGCTGTAGATGATGTTGTGGTTGTGGTTGGGGATGCGGCTGCGGTTGCTGTTTGGGTGTAGCAGTGCTTGATGAGACCATGCACAAGTCTGTAGTTTTCTTTTGTGTCGGTGGTGGTGACACCAACAGGAAAGGAGCCATCATGGTGGGATTGGTAAACAAGCCCACATTCAACGGTGGGGAGGCTGGTGTGTTTTCAACCATAGTGTTGGTTACAGGGATGATGTTAGCGTGTGCGGTTACTCCTTGCAGCTCAGTGGTGGTGATGGTAGGGATATCGTTGGCAGGTGTTGTTAACCCTTGCGGATCGTAGTAGGTGAGTTGGTCAACTGTCACAACCTTCCCTTCATGGGGGAACATCATGAGGCGAAAGACATTTGAAGCGACGGCTCACATGGCGTACATGTAACTCCTTTCAAGGAATAGGTTGTAGTCTCTTTGAGCGTTGACGACTTCGATGTCAATCAGGACTATCTTCCCGGCTAACGTGATGGGGACATGGGGGAGGATTCCTTGGGCTTTAGTGGGGTGTCCATCATAAGCCCATAGAGTCATGGAGGACGGTTGTAGAATCGGTGATCCAAGATTCTACCAAACCAAGGTAGACATGACGCATGTGGATGCCCCCTCATCCACTATGCATCAGTGCACAACCAAGTTCTAGATGGATACCGAGATTTGGAAGGCGATAGTGGAGGGCATGCGCGGCTCTTCATTCTCTGTGTCAAATGTGATTAGCTTGGAATCGGAGGGGTCTACTACCCGTAGAGTGGCTAGTAAGGATTTTTGCTGCGTTGAACATGTTTTAAGTACCTCAAGAGCAGACATGGTAGTTGGATTTTGGGCCAAATCATCCACAATGCTATAGTTGACTGCAGCTCTAGCTGTGGCGTTATTGGCAATTTTGCATATGGGGGGGCGTGGGAATGGGGGTAACTGGAGAGGTAGGTTGGTTGTCTTAGATGTGGATGCTGCTGATGAGTCGGCAGGTTCAGTGGTGGTACCATACTAATTTCATCTAGTCTATAAATTGACCTCTTTAGTGGTCATGGTCATCAGGTGGTGAACACCTGTTTCGGCCATGGGTGGTGCCCCCAGAGTGTTGGGATTAGCCTAAGGAGGGCAACCAGTTGCCACCAATCCTTGGACTGGAAATGGGTTTTGGAGCACCATGGGAGGATGTCCTTGTGGTTCCTGGTTGGGTTGGGCTTGAGTGGGGGCATTGGAGGCCTATTGGGCCTCATTTTGAATGGCCTGCTTAGTGCGAGCCATGAGGGGACACTCAAATGTGTACTGCCCATAGACATCACAAAGTGTACATGGTTGGTTTGTGTGCAATGGAGCATTGCATATTGGTGCATTCTATCGTGGGCGGTTTTGGGCTGCTCGACTAGCCGCAGCATTATTGGGAGGGTTCAGTTGCTGATCGCCTCCTTGCGGTTGGTTATTGCCTTGGTTGTGGAACCTGTTGTTTCTAGCTTTCCCTTGTTGATTATTGGGGGTAGGCTAGTTGGGATGGTTTTGTTTTGCAAACACTTGTCCCAATGGAGTGGGTGGAGCGGGGGCGGGGGCTTGAACTTGTTGCACTGGTGGTGCATAATATATTTGTGGGGGTGGTGGTGCCACAAATGTGGGAATTTGCCACACATACTGTTGTGTTGGCCAATCCATGGCCTGAGCCTGCTGTAGTGGCTTAGGTTGTGCATAAGAGGTTGTTGCTTCGGGCTAGGACATCATTCTAGCATAGTCCAGAGCTGGTTTTGGTAAGCAACATTAGCGGTGTTGCTTGGTTGCAGTGCAATGGTAGGTGGTGTCGGTCACGGGTGTGGTTGTTGGGAGACTAACCCTATGATGTCATCCACTGTGTGGGATTCCCCCGGTGCATCGTGGTAAGAAGTACTCAGATGGGGAGATTTTGGAATGATAGTATACAAGTATCCCGACTGGGCATAGATGAGGTCAAATTGTTGGGCCTTCAGTATGGCCTCTTCTTCAGATTGGGGATGTTTAGATGCGACGTCCTTTACGATGGGTGGGAGCAAAGTCTTGAGGAACCAATCCAAGAAGATCATGTCATTAATTTGGATCTTACACAAGTTGCGGTGCTACCGCCACTCATGGATATGATCAGTGATGTGAGTGGCAGTGTTTTGGAAACAGTATAGCAGGATCTCCACCCCCTCATCATATCTAACAGGGAGTTGGAAATACTATAGGAACATGAAGGATAGGGAGTTGAAGTCGAGGTACTTGGCTTATGGCAGCTCAATGTACCATTTGGATGTGGCACCTGTAAGGGTGCATTGGAACAGCCTTAGCCTAATGGAGTCATCTATGATGCTGTTGGATGATCACCATAGATGGAATGTCATTATATGATTTTGGGGACATTCCCTGGATTTTCCTTCAAACTTTGGGATGTCTGATGGCAGCTTAGTTGGCATGGGTGGCCAGAAATCGTGGTGGTGGATGGGGTCATTCGTTAATCTAGCCAAGTCAGGCAAGTTCAGATGATCCATGAAGGGCAGATTTGACCCCAAGTTGATGTGGGATGGGGCCGCAATGGGGGTGGGGTTTGCGGGTGCATAATGCATCTGCATGGCTGGGGGTGCTTGTGGAGGCACCATGGAAGATGGGCCATTTCCCCCAAGTGTTGTGGGTGGGATGGTATGGGTAGCAGGGGAATTTCCCCCATGTATGGCGGTAGGGGAAATGTGGGTGGTTGGTGCATTGCCCCCCTGTGTGGCAGGGGGGACAATGTGTGTGGAGGGGCCACTGCCCCCATGTGTTACCACTGGGCCAACTTGGTTGGTCACTATTGGTGGTGGGAATTGGCTAATGACAGTCTGCATGACTATGCTTGGACCGCTTTCCAAGTTGTGGGTGATAGGTTGTGATGTGGACATGGGTCCACTTGCTAAGGTTAGGCTGGAAAATGGATTTGGTTTTGCAGTAGCCATGGGGCTAGATGGTGCGGTGTGGAGGTCTGGTTTAGAATGATATGGGTTTGAATAAGAATCAGAAGTTGTGTGGCCCTTTGATGTTGTGGGAGATCACTGAGAATGGCTATGACAGTGCCAACTGAGTGTTCCAAATGGTGGTGGTTCACCTCTTAGGCGCGAGGAAGATTATGGAGGATCAATTGTGTTCGCTTTGGTGTATGAAACTGGTGGGTATGAGATTTGGAACCCAGTTTCAATGGCTTCCTATTAGCTAAAGGTGGTCTCTCAGCCACCAAGACTTCCAAAATACAACGCTTGGCTTGTTCCTCATGGGTGTTTCTACTCAATCAGAAGGGGTCATTGCCCATTTCGCTTGGCAATTCCTCTCAGCGGCCAGCTACTTTGGGGCTCCTGTGGTACTCCTCACAATGAGTTTCTGGGAAAATCCCAAGTACTTCCCACAGTTGAAGTAGTCAGGGACTTATGTCCTCAAAGACTGCAGAATTGATTGAACTTAGTGTATTTTTGGTAAATTTTAAGGCTTAGTCAGCGTCATGAATTGAGTTGGGTTAATTATTTGGTATGGTGTGTTGGTTTGCTTGTTTGTTCTGGTATTTGGTTTGCAATATGGTTTAGAATTCATGGTAGAGTTCATACCATGTTTTTGTATGCAAACATAAATAGAATTTCTCCTCACTACAGGGGCAAGAATGGCTCCCTTGTGCCTATAGGGCATAAGGGTAGGCTCCTACCCTTTGAAAACAGTAAAAAACAAAAGGAAAAATAGCATAAACAAAACTACAAATGAAACTAAGCTAAGCAAGAACATAAGCAAATGGAGCACTACTGTAAACAATATCTAATAGATAATGACAGAAAATAAAGAAGAGGAGATGAAGCATTGTTGAACCCCTCTGCACACAGTAGGTTAGGGTTTCACCTCCAAAACCTGCAAAATAAACCTAAGCTACAATGGAGAAAACCTGCAAACAATGTTAATGAAAAAACTGCAAATAGAAGTGAGGGTTAGAAAGAAAAACAAATAAAAAACCATGAAAATAAATTATACCTCACTTAGGTGGAAATGGGCCACCATGCCCTAGCTCATGGGAGTACCTCTCCCTTGGTTGGGAAGCAATGGCTTGATGAGATGGATATGGAGGAGAGGGAGAGTGGGTGGTTTGAGAGCAAGAGGTCTCAAAGCATCCATGGGCAACATAACAATAGGCAAGTGAGGAGTGTTTTGAGAGTGACCCCCCACCCTCCTTATATAGTTTTTCCAAGGGATTTCTAGGGTTTTAAGCCCTTGGTCAGGGATTTAGCCCCTTCTACTCTAACTTTATCCCCTTTGATGGTTTTATCCCCTTTTTGAGGGCTTTAGCTCCTGGGGGTCTATTTTGAGGTTTTTATCCCTTTTCTTCATCCTTGGGCTCTTTTGGGGGTGTGGGGGTCAAATGGAAGGTCTTATGGAGTGAAATGAGTGTTGTGAGATGGTGTCCTTGGGTTGTGTAGGCCTTTGAGAGTTGAGTGGGGGATTTTTGGGTTAACAAGTATATCAAAGAAATGTTGAAAAATCTCAAAATGGAATAATCTAAACCTGTTAGTAATCTTATGGTCAGAGGTTGTAAATTGAGCAAGGATGATGAATATTTAGAATTAGATCATACTATGTATAGGTAAATGATTGGTATTCTATTATATTTAACAACTACAATACCAAATGTAATGCAAGTTGTAGGTGTGGTTTCCAAATTCCAATCATCCCCAAACGAAACACATGTGGCTGTAGTAAAGAGAATTTTTAGGTATCTAAAAAGAACCGTGAATTATGGATTATGGTATCCAAAAAGTAATAAATTCACTCTAAAAGAATTTACTAATGCAGATTGGGCAGGAAGTATTGATGACAGGAAAAGCACTAGTGGAGCAAAATTATACCTAGGAGATTGTTTGGTATCATGGCTAAGCAAAAACCAGTCCTCCATTTCACTGTCTACAACAGAAGTTGACTCATATTGCTGATGCATCATGTTGTACCCAAGTCATTTTGGTGAAGAAAAAATTGAAAGACTTACTTGTAAAATATGAAGACCCTATTATTATACACTGTGACAATACAAGTGTTATAAACATATCCAAAAATACTGTTATGCACTCTAGAAAAAACATATCCCAATCAAGTATCATTTTTTAAGAGAGCAAGTATCACAAAAAATGGTCAAATTGGAGTATATTGATACAAAGGAACAAATTGCTGATATATTCACTAATCCACTTCCCAAAGAAGCATTTGAGCATCTTAGGCATAATTTGGGAGTAATATCCTTACAGTAAAAAGAGTAAGAGGAAGAAAAAGCAGCATGTCAGGGGGAGATATGTTGATAGGGGGAGTTGTCATAAGAAAACCTTTGTCATTGTTGACAAAGGGGAAGAATGTTTTAATTCTTTAATGTTTCCATTAATGCTAAAGGGGAGAACGTTGGATGTAATTGTCATTGATGTCAAAAGATTTTGGTAATGACAAAGAAATAAGTGATGAAAGGGAAAGAGATGAAATATGCGATAAGGATGGAAAGACACATAGGAGGATCAAATGAGGGGATCAAGTCAGGCGATGTCCGGTTAAGCTTCCAATTGACCTTGATTAATCAAACCTCTGATAAAAAAATGCAGAGTCGTGGAGTTGTAGTCAACTTATTTAGAAGAGGTTGGATGGCTAATTTTGTATTGAGAAAATATATCGATGACAGGTAAAGAATATGCAAAGTAAATGTGCGTGGAAGATAACATTCCAGAGCGCCAAAGTGAAGTTCTATGTTTCATAAACTGATCAACGGATGAGGAGGATTCCAAAAAGAGATCGATTATTAACAGGAGTTGTAGAAAGATATTTGTGGAATCCCATTTAGAAAAGGTTGGTAGGCACATCCACATTACAGAAGGAAGCCAAAATGCACAATCTACCATTGCAGAAGGAAGAATTTTTTTCCTGCGGAAGAAATTTTCAAGGAAAGTCGAAATGCATACCCGCAATCTGCAATCCACAATTGCAAAAGAAAGAAGTTTCCGATTGAGGAAAGGTCACTATGGAAATATAATTGCGAAACTAAATTTTGAGAAGAGTCAAAGTGCTCATCCACAATTTGCAACCCACAATTGCGGAAGGAATGAGTTCCCACAAATTACAGGAAGGTCATTTTGGAAAGTCTATTATGGAAAGTTAACCGCAGAAGGTAATTTTAGAAATATGATTATGAAAAGGTAAATGTGGAAAATTCAATGCGGAAAAGATATGTTGTGGAAAGGATGTTGCGAAAAGGATGTTGTAGAAAGGGAACCATGAAATATCACGACTCATAAATCAGAGTTAAAAACAACAAACAAAGAAGTACTTTTGAATTAGTTTATTTATCTCTGAAGAGTCATGATTAAGATATGTGATTGTTGAATGAAGAGATATGTTTGAAGGTATATAAACAATTCTTTAAACCTTCAAATAAGTGTCTCTGTACATTCAATTGATAGATAAATTGATGTAGAACAATCAGAGATCAAATTATCATATAAGGGTGGTAGGGTGGTGCTATGGAAAGTTATTTTTCCTACAAGGGGGTCGTAGCCTCCTCCAAGTAGTAGTTGGTAAATAGGGTGTAGAAGCATCCTTTTAGTAACTAGCTAATAAACTAGGGGGTCATAGCCTCCTTCCAGTACTTTCTTGTAAATAGGGTGTAGTACCATCCTTTTATGTAGTAGTAGGGAAAAAATATTTGTAAAATATAATTTTGCAGTAATAAGAAGTATTGGTTGTTTACCCAATTGGGATTGCATGATAAATTTGTGTTTTGTGTTCTTTTTAATCATGTATACTAATGAATAAATTAAAAGTGGTTTAGATTGTTAAAAGTTATCAATACTGATTCACCCCCTCTCTCAGTATTGTCCAATATTCCAACATATTGGAGATGGGTGGTTTAGGGTTTAGGGAATATTTTGGAATTTAAAGAGAATGGGGGTATATGATGGGACAGAGAGAGAGAGATGAACAGATTGAAAGTTGGATTAGGGGAGAGAGAGAGAGAGAGAGAGAGAGAGAGAGAGAGAGAGAGAGAGAGAGAGAGAGAAGGATAGAGGGAGAGAGAGAGAGAGAGAGAGAGAGAGAGAGAGAGAGAGAGAGAGAGAGAGAGAGAAGGATAGAGGTAGGCGGAGTAGGAGATAAAGATAGGTAGGGGTAGTGTGCTTTGGGATAGAGAGTCAAGGATTAGGGATAGTGAGAGTGTGTGAGAGAGAGAGGAGGATGTTATGGGGTTTGTTACCACCTAAGTTGTACGTAGTGGTTTTTTATCAAGTGATCCTGGTGAACCGAACAAGGATAACTTGTTCGGTCTTTAGAAGACCTTCATTCTTGCTTCTGGGAAGCTTTGTTGTACTATATCGCATGTTCATACCCCATGGGGGAATTGTAATAAATGTTCTAGCATGATAGTGTCTATAAAATACTCAGTCTCTGACTTTATTTGTCAATCCGATCAGCCCATGGTGTTTTTTCCCTTGTTTATTATTGGTTGTTGAATAAACGACTGATAATTTCTGAGTTTTTCACTCCATACCTCCAAAGTTGGGGTGGTCGGCTTGGCATTTTGGCCTATTGAGGTTATTAGAGTCTATGTGTCAATGTATAAACATTCTAGACATCATGGTTGAGTCATATGAACATGTCTAAATCCCCCTAGGTTTTTTCAATTTTTCAATTTTTTAGTTTTTTCAATGTTTTTTATTAAAATTTAATTTTTCCAAAACTTAGGCTATTTTTTAATAGTTTAATTGGAAAAATTGATTTTGTAATACGAGTGGGCCAAATAATTAGTTTCAATCATGTAGGTGCTCATTTTTAAGCTAAGAGCACCATGTAAACCCATGGACCCACTATTTCCTAGTTTTGGGTGATTTTCCATCACTCAGGTCAAAAAGCCCCAAAAATCAATTATTGATTATTTTAATTAATAAATTGATGAATAATGGAGAAAATCCAAAATCATAGATCAATGGATTCTCAGTTGATTTGATTGAAATCAGTCAAATCTGAACTAGATTGATTGGATCTAACAAATCCTTGATTGAAGGAGGTGATCAAATCAGATCCAGAGTTGATCTTCATCAGTATTTATGGGGAATTGCACCCTCTCTCTCTCCTCCACATGTGTGGAATCTCCTGGATGCTTTGTGGACTGATGTGTCAGTTTATGGGTTGATGTGTTAGCTCAATCAGCCCCCTGGTTGACAAGTAGGCTCAGTTCAGCTTCAGATCTGCATTGATTAACTCTCCATCAGCTGATTTGATCTGTCTCCTTGGGATTTGTGCCCCCCCTAGGCTGGATCTCCTATTTTTTTTTATAAATTAAAGCATAAGCCTCCTCTTCCAAGCTAGTTAGAGTTGGATTGAAGGGATTGCTATTGTAATACTGTTGTAATCTTTTTATTGTTGAAATAAATAAGCTTTGGAGGCCAAATGGTGTAATGCTCTCATATGTTTGGATTAAGCATTGTATTATGGTTATTGCTGTTGCCGGCTTGTTATCATGCCAATCAAGGCAACCTTCACTTTAGGTTATCCTAGTCCAGGACAACAATGGGGGAGACCGGGATCTGCTCCCAACAGGAGAGATCGGACCTAGACACCAAAAGAAGATCAGATGGGGCTTTAGGGTATTTAAGGTGCAAGGTGAATGGAAACCCTAGCTCTAGGGTTTAGGTACTAGTAACTAGTGGAGGTGACCACTGTCTTGGGAAACATAACTATAACAGGGTAAACAAGGACAGAGTTGGGATTATCTAGTACTTAGGAATCAGACTCAATGAAAGGTATTTGAGTTATCAGTAAATGTTGGTAAAGGGAAAAGGCTAAGAGCCTCAGGGCAGTGCTAGCTAGGAGATCAATGTTTTGTGTGCATTGGGAAATGGAGTCAGTAGTAAACCAATGTTTCAGAAAACCCACCTAGGAGACACCTTGATCTATGAACCAGAAAGCAGTTGGTCTATAAAATCTAAGGTACAGGAAACCCAACTCAATGGATGACTAGCACTAGGGCTTGGGAGGATCACTAGTGGAAAATGAGAGATTAGTGACCAGGAGACCAAAAGTTTTGGTCACCACAATTTTTTTCAAGGGATAAATGACCAAAATTGATAAATTTAAGTGAGTTAACTAAAAAAGACCAAGATAAATGACCAATTTTGGTCACTGGATAAAAACCAATTGAAAACGACCAAGATAAATGACCAAATTTGGTCACGGGATATCTAGACTAAAAATGACCACATGACAATTGGTCATTTATTTGGTCATTTTTTATTCTTGCGATCTTCTTATCACCCCTAATTAATTAATTATGATTAATAACCAATGTAATTACAATGCATTATTTGAAGGTGAAGTCCATAATTTTAGGTCTTCTTCCTGATTATCATTCCTTTTGGTAAGACAATAAAGATAAGGATAGTGGCCTACGTTAGCATGGAAAATATTTTTGACATAGAGGTTAATTAATTAATATACGCTATTATACGTCACATTAATTGTTTTCATTAAATAACTTAAATTCCAGCTACGTCTAAGTAGTTTTTTTATATAATGAAGTGTGCTCCAACTTGAAAATAATTACAATAAAATAGTTAATGTTATATTGTTACTCATGAAGTGTAAAATTTGTGATACACATGATATGACTACTTAATTAAGGAGTAAACTAGTGAACCGACCATTTGCACCGATCGGACGACCTGGCTCGCGTGAGCGGTCACGTCCGACGTTCCCTGTCGTCCGATCGGTGCAAATGGTCAGGCAAATAGGTCCCCGCCTTAATTAATGTGTTTAAAATAAGTTTCATTGAAAATATATCATTTTTTTCATGTAGAAATTATTTAAGAG
>LPNX010788648.1:0-12333 GCA_001517045.1 Pseudotsuga menziesii | reverse complement strand
ACGAAGTTTGAGATTGAAAAATTTAATGGTAAAAACAATTTTGAACTTTGGAAGTTAAAGATGCGAGATTTATTAGTTCAACAGGGGTTACAGAGAGCTTTAGACGAGAAAAGAAAAAAACCTCTCACCATAACAGATGATGAATGGGAGGATCTAGATTCCAAAGCGCTAAGCACAATCCATTTATGTCTTGCGGATGATGTGTTATTTAACATTATTGGAGAAAAATCAGCAGCAAGCTTGTGGAACAAACTAGAAAGTCTGTAAATGACCAAATCAGTAACAAACAGAATTTGCTTGAAGCGACAGTTGTATGGCATGATAATGAAAGAAGGTACAAAAATTGCAGATCATTTAAATGTTTTTAACACTCTTATTTGCTAGTTGAGTAGTATGGATGTTAAAATTGATGATGAAGATAAAGCAGTGAATCTTTTATGTACTTTACCTGAGTCTTGGGGTCAAGTAGTTTCTTCCATTAGTCTTAGCACAACTCATACTTTAGAATTTCACAATGTTGTTGGAGCATTAATGCTTGAGGAATTAAGGAAGAAAACCAGTCTTGAAACTTCTTCACCAGAAGCTTTGGTTGTTAGAGGGCGTTCCAAGGGCGTTCCAAGGATAAAGGAGAAAAGTCAAGAGGTACTTCCAGGTCTAAGTCGAAGGGCATAAAGAGTAAATTAAAATGTTGGTACTGCAACAAAACTGGTCATCTCAAGAAAGATTGTTGGAAGAGACAAGAATCCAAGAAGGATGACTCCAAGTCAGAGGCGAACTCAGTTAAGTCTTCTGATTCAGGTATGATTGATGAGGTCTTATTAGATTCTGGTGCTTCACACCATATCTTTCCTCATAAAGATTGGTTTGCTTCCTATCAAACAGTTAATGATGGAATAGTTCTTTTAGGAAACAATCATTCATGTAAAACTGTTGGGGTTGGAAGTGTTAAAATTAAGATGTTTGATGGAGTAATAAGAACACTTACAGATGTTAGACATGTGCCTGAGTTAAAGAAAAATTTAATTTCTTTGGGAGTAATGGATGCTTGTGGTCATAAGTTTACAGGTTTTGATGGAACTCTAAAAGTTTCCAAGGGTGCTTTAGTCGTCATGAAAGCAAAGAGGACATGAAACCTTTACAAACTGGTTGGAAGAACGCAAGTTAATGGTACTACATTAGTATCTGAAGAAGAATTAGGACCCACTCAACTATGGCATCAGTGTCTTGGCCATATGAGTGAAAAAGGACTTCAGGTATTAATGAATCGTAAATTGCTTCCAAACTTGAAAAATCTGAATTTTATGTTTTGTAAACATTGTATATATGGAAAGCAATGTAGACAGAAGTTTAAAGCAGGTAGTCATGTAAGTAAAGGTGTACTTGATTATGTTCATTCTGATGTATGGGGTCCGTCTCCTACTGTTTCATATGGGGGAGCAAAATATTATGTATTATTTGTAGATGACTTTTCTAGAAAGGTTTGGGTCTATGTCCTTAAAAGAAAAGCTGATGTGTTTAATACGTTTAAACAATTTAAAGTGATGGTTGAAAAAAGAACTAGTAGAACAATCAAGTGTTTAAGGACGGATAATGGAGGTGAATTTACTTCTTTGGAGTTTGAAAAATATTGTAAAGATGAAGGGATCGTCAGACACAAAACAAATGTATACACTCCTCAGCAAAATGCCGTTGCAGAATGCATGAATAGGACTCTTCTAGAAAGAGCAAGGAGCATGCTAAGTAATGCTAATTTGGGGCAAGAGATGTGGGCAGAAGCAGTTTCTACTGCTTGTTATCTTATAAATCAGTCACCTTCAATGGAAATAGATTGTAAAATTTTGGAAGAGGTATGGACAAATCACTCCTGTGATTATTCAAATTTGAAAATCTTTGGTTGTGAAGCTTATGCACTTACTCCTAAAAATTAGAGTTCTAAGTTAGACCCTAGATCAAAGAAGTGCATCTTTGTTGGTTATGATGATGTTATGAAAGGATTTAGGTTGTGGGATCGTACTGCCCACAAAATTGTTGTTAGCAGAGATGTAATTTTTGATGAATCTTCTCTCATTAAATCCGAAAGTGTAAGAGTTGATGTGGAACAGGAACATGCAATATCAAAACAACTAATTTAATTGGAGAACCAATCTTCTAATGACTCGAAGAAACAAGAAGAAGTTTCTGGTGAAAGAGAAGTCATAGAAGAGGAAGAAATTCAAGAAATTGTGGAAACCCCACAGTCTACACCAAGAAGATCATTAAGGGAGAGAAAACCTCCTAAGAGGTATACTGATTTTGTTTTGTCTGTTTTATTTACTGATGATGGAGAACCTTCTTGTTTTCAGGAATCCATTGATTGTATTGACAATGCAAAGTGGAAGGTGGCAATGAAAGAAGAAATGGATTCTCTGGAGAAAAACAAGACATGGGAATTGGTTAAACTCCCCAAAGATAGAAAAACGGTTGGGTGCAATTGGGTCTTCAAATTGAAAAAAGGAGTTGATGGTAAGGTTGAAAGATACAAAGCTAGATTGGTCGCAAAAGGGTATTCTCAGATGGAAGGTATAGATTATCATGAGATTTTTTCACCAGTCGTTAAGCTTGTATCTATCCGTGTTGTGTTAGCATTAGTTGCATTACTTGATTTGGAGTTAGAGAAACTAGATGTTAAAACAGCTTTCTTACATGGATATTTAGACGAGGATATTTATATGGAACAACCAAAAGGTTTTGTACGGTATCAGAAAGGTAGACTAGTTTGCAAGCTCAAGAAATCATTGTATGGCCTGAAAAAGTCACCCATGCAATGGTACAAGAAGTTTGATTCTTTCATGGTGAGCCAAGGAAATACTAGGAGTGAGTATGATCATTGTTTATACTTCAAAAAATTGAATGATATATTCATTATTTAGTATTGTATGTTGATGATATGCTTATTGTGAGAAAAAGCATGGACAAGATTAACAGGTTGAAGGCTTAGATGGCTAGGAATTTTGATATGAAGGATCTTGAAGCTGCAAAACAAATCTTGGGTATTGAGATACACAGAGACAGGAAAAATGGTAAGCTCAGTTTTTTGCAGGAGAAGTATGTTGAGAAAATACTTGAAAGATTCGAAATGAATAAGGCAAAGCATGTGAATGTTCCTTTGGCTTCCCATTTCAAACTTTCTTCAAGTTTTTTTCCTAGTAGTGCTGAAGAAAAGGATTATATGTCTCATGTACCATATGCCAATTCAGTAGGATGTTCGATGTATGCAATGGTGTGTACTAGACCTGATATTTCACATGTAGTAGGTGTTGTTAGTAAGTACATGACAAATCCAGGAAAAGAACATTGGAATGCAATGAAATGGGTGCTTCGGTACTTAAGAGGCACAAGTGACTATTGTATCACCTTTAATAGTAACAGTGATTCTGTGTGTGGTTTTGTTGATTCAGATTTCGCAAGTGATTTGGACAAGAGAAGGTCTACTTCAAGTTATCTCTTTACTCTTGCAGGTGGAGCTATAATTTGGATGTCAAAGCTTCAAGACACAGTTGCTTTATCCACGGCAGAGGCTGAATACATTACTGCCTCACATGCTTGCAAAGAGGCAATTTGGCTGAGAGGTTTGCTTAGAGAAATTGGAAGGTTGCAGAACAGTGTGACTATCTTATGTGACAGTCAAAGTGCTATTCATTTGGCTACAAATCCTGTTTATCATAGTAAGACTAAACATATTGATGTAAATTATCATTTTGTAAGACAAGCCATTAGTGAAGGTGGAGTAGATCTAAAAAAGGTCCATGCTAAAGAAAATAGTGCAGATATGTTCACAAAACCTGTATTGTTAGAGAAGTTACGTTGGTGTGTAGCTTCTCTTGGTTTGAAGAAAAGGTGATAAATAGTCTTGGGCAAAGTAATTGTAAGTTTTGTTGTCAAGGTGGATATTGTTAAATGACAACTAATCTAATTTGTTTATAGGAGTTTTTCTCATTACGGATGTTTACGGGAAGTTTCTCATAACGGGCATAACCGGCAACGGTTTACTCATGTAACTAAATTCATGAAGTATATAGTGCATGGTTGAGATGCACAATGTAGAGATTTGTCTGTGAGGTTGATACCGTCTTGTAATCTCTCTTTCTCTATTAATGAGCTTCAATACTTTGCTCGTGGATGTTTCCCATGTTGGGGTTTTACCACATGAAATACTGGTGTTCTAATGCTTTTATTAATTGTCTGATTATCTGAATGTGTCTCTTGAATTTAACAAACGCTGCCTGAAAAATGATTATCTTGGACAACTTATAGAGGATGCCAATAAAAAGTACGATGGAGCTCGATCCACAAAAGCTAAAGTGCCCTGCAATGAGAACACAAGACATGACATTCTTAGGTGGTGTAATGTGTATTAATCTTTAGACAGTGATTGGTGTGTTAAATTTGAGATTGAACTCTCTGGAATTTTGTCCGAATACTATCGACATCAACATGGGCATGTGTTTGAGGCACTTGAATTTTCATTTTCCATGCCACTTGTAATTTAATAATGTTTCAACCCCTTGGCATCAACTTCAAAAATACAAACCTGCAAGGCCAAAGGGAGTCACTATGCAAGGCCTTCCTAGAATTACCAACAATACATGCATGAGACTTACAGGAACCAAAAGTCCTTTGCAACAAAAGAAATTTTGCTTATAATGAATGTGATGTTAAAGATGATCTATATCATCATCTTGATAAGGAAATCCATCTTAATAAAGACAATCCAATGTATATGTATGGCCTTAGATCTTTATTGCCTCGAATTGCTAAAGATTTCTTTTCCAGAGGGGGAAGGGACCTGGATAATGAAAATGATTTATTATTGGCATGGGAGGACAATATATTTGTGAGATTTTCATTGTTTACAGGAATTCATCTGGCCTCATTACTTAAGCAGTGTATAGTGTGCAACAAAGAGCTGTCTTTCATCGCCTCCAGGATTTATAGTTGTGCCAACGAATTATTTCATTTCTATATTGATCTATAATACTACTATTTAGTTTCAATCATTAGCTCTGTTACAACATCAAATTATAACAATAGGATTACTGGGTTTTGTAGCTTGTTCAACTTTGAAGTATTGGGACTAGGAGCGCAAATAATGCAAGAATTGATCTGAATTCTAGTGGTGCTTTGAATGTGGCAAATGGGTAAGTACCATTAGCTTCCATTTCCATTTCCAACACTGTAGTCATCATTTTCCTGAATTTTAGGTTCTCTGTAAGTACTAGTTAAAACAAAATAAACTTGCTTATCTTTGTAAGAACTTAATTTTGATACAACTCTCTACTATATTAATATTCTGGGTGACCTTATTCAAAACTGTGCTCCTAACCATGATAGAAAATTCAGGAAAATGGAAGCTTACCTTCTTTAGCTGAAAGCATTGTGGAGCGTAGATAATCCAAATGTGCCGATATTTCCTCATGGCTGCACCATAGCCACCATTATCATGAAGGTTTAATAGTCAAGGTAACTTCGTGGCTGGCATATTCATGAACACCTTCCACTATAACTACCCCTTCGCAGCATCATCTATCGAATAAAGTAATAGTCCAGGTAAAATATTTTGTTGATAATTGTAGATGAAATGCCTCGAAGGTTGTGTGTTGTATTAGAATAGTAAAAGGACATAAGTTCTTATGTTGAAAATGCTTATTGGAATTACCTTGCAGCCGAGAGACCAAGACTGAAACGTATCCAGAAGGCTTCTTTCACATATATCACATGTATTGGTGACACCGCCTTGGAATTCCTCTAAACATCGCTAAAATATCCCGTTCTTCATACAACCTAAACAAGACCTTCGATGATGGGAATCCGAAGGGTGGAGCAATCAACTCAACCCTGTCGTAACAAATACATTATAGAACTGTGGTAATAGATACATTATAAAATCCGTGGACACGGGGAGGCTCCTCACAGGCCGTTGACATACAACAAAACCTGTAGAGGAACAACCCCTTAAATAATACCTTCGATATAAAAATTATTTTAAATTTTGATTTATTGAATATTTAAAAAATACAATGAAATTTTGAATTCTTCATAAATCTAATTTAAAATATATATTTATATTATATTATTTTTATATTTAAAAGCACTTGGCATATCCTATTTGATGAGAAGCACTATTTATTGGAGCCTGTGAAAAAAACACACTATTTATTAGAGCTTCACTCTAAGATGATGTACACTATTTATGAATATATAAATGAAGTAATTAAAAAATAGTAAATAATTTTGTAGTTTACTTTTTTATTTTAAAATATAATATAATTTTGATATTATGTAAATTATTTAGATATTAGACTAAAATTTTTATTATCAAAAAGATTGTACCATCTATAAATGAACTAAAAGCCTCACTATTTTGATACAAATCTAACCATTATCAATACTATATTAACATAGATCCATTTTAAACTTACATCTACAAAGCATCTAGAGAGAGTCAATTTTTTGAGGTGTATTTTTTTTTATCTTAAAATTTTACAGGTTGAAAAAAAATTACACCTCAAGAATTTTGATCTCTTTGATGTTTGGTAAATCCCAGTTTAACATGGATTTTTACTTACTTTTCATTTGGTTTTATATTGGGTTTTTATTATTTGATTTGATTATTATTTGATAAATTAAGCCATGCTTTTCTCTCACTCTATATTTTTTTAGGAGACATGTTGGTGTAATATTAGGTTATGTTTGTGACCACATCTTCCCCATACTAGGATGTAGAGCACCTGGCTACTCTTGGTGCAATAAGCATTACACTATTGATGAGAGATGTTGTCTAATTAAGATGGGGATGAAGAAGATAAATGCTTATTGAGATCCATTCGGTTCATCAAACCTTAAGAAAAAAGATGAATTATTTGGATTGTTGTAAAATTTTAATCTTATGAGAAAAAGCTTAAAAATAAACATTCCTAGGTGGTCATAGTTTTGACAAGTTGGAAGATTGACAAATTAGAAGATCATAGAGGTTAGAAACGTAACAAGATTAGGAAAATGTGATGGATTCTCATAGACTCATAAGCTTGAAAATCCTTTCCACCCATGGTGATTTAGGGATTTCCTAGTGCATTGTTTCACTATGAAGCTCATGGGAGTTCATTTTTATCTAGGCTATATTAATTTTCTTCTTTAAATTGGTTAAGACAAAGAGATACTTGGGATCTTCTAGATTATGGTTGATGACATCCTTGTAATATCTTAATATTATTTTAAACTTTAAATCATTCTCCTCTCTGATTTTATCTTTAAACTTAGATGTGATAGTAGTTTTGAAGTTGTGGATATTTTGCAAAGTGGCATTTTCATCATTCCCCCAATGGTTTAACCAAGCCATGGCATCTTTATATCATCCTCCCTTGAGATGTAGATGGTCTTGAATATAACTTAAAGCAATTTTAGGGGAGTCTATGGTCTTACATGTTATTCATCTTATTCTTGTACATATAGTCATAGTGATGTTTTCCATGTAGAGAAAACCCACTTTTATAAGGAGAATATGATAACTTCTATTACTTTTAATTTTGAAGTTATATGTGATAAAACATTTTAGAATTTGTTCAACTTTTATCCACAATTTTTGAGAGATGTTGCAATCCCAAACTTTACAACAGTACAAGATAACAATTGTAAATTTATAAATTTATAGGTGAAATGAACTAACCAAANTTAAAAAAAAATTATATATATATATATATATATATATATATATATATATACACACACACACACACACACCAGTTTAGTGTTTATTTGTGACTAATTTAGTATTGAATTGTGTAAATTATTTTATATATTTAAATATATAAAAAAATATTTAAGATTTTGAAAATGAATTAACAAAATTTTTATCTATCAAAATATTATTTAATTTGATTTAATAATGAAATTTAGAATATATATAAAATTAATTTTATTTATTATTTAATTTGATTTAATAATAAAATTTAGAGTATGTATAAAGTTAATTTTTTTAGCTTCTTATAAGTGTAAGGTTTTTGAGTCAAATCCTAGGTAGTTATGTGTAGTTATGTAAAGGTCTCACTGGATGTACCCACAGGTTATCCCATACCCACTGTGTTAGATCCCATAATCAAAACCGAAGAAACATTTCTAAAATAAAGTTTGATCCGAACAAATATTTCTAAAATAAAGTTTGGTATTTCTCAAGGCAGCCATGGCCAAACACTTGAAAAATGAAGCAGAAGGAAGAGAGCGCTGTTAGTTTGCTAAAATATTTCTCTAATAGGGTAAAAAGGCCAGGGTTAACGGAATCCTAATCCTCCTCTTCCTCCCTTACAGTTTGCTCTCCATTTCTGAACAATATTGAAAACAGAGGGTATTTCTGCTGACTCTTATCCTTGCCTGCTTTGCGTATTGAGAAGTGTATGCCAATAGGATCTAGAATATTTATATATTAATTTTTCTCATATAATAGCCTACAGAATAAAGCAAGAGTTATCCATTGAGTTGCAAAGTATTTAATGCGGCTGCAGCAAGCTTGATGATCGTTGAATGTTGAGCTACTAAGATCTAACGGTCATTAATCCTGCTGCAGCCGCATTAAATGCTCTGCAGCTCAATAGATAACTCATGCCACAAAATAATAGATAAGAAAACTGCTAACCTGTCTGCTTCCAATTGGCACAACTTGCAATTTAAGTCAGCTCTGCAATTTCATCATCAAAGATCAATTCTGAAATTTTTCCATACGGATATTTTGATTTCGACGAGACATTATTGTATCATAATATCTTTTGCTTGCGATAAGAGATTATTGCTTAGAAAAATCTTCAATATTATTAAAATGAAAGCTCGTGTTCCTTAAAAAAGAAAATCATCTAAGATTTTTTTGAAACTTCTAATATTTTATCTCTCATGCTATTTGGTGAATTTTTTTAGTTATTAGTCCCAAAAATATTTGTCTATTTCTGAGAGTTTTGAAAAATAATTAAAACAGTTTGGTCAAGCCAATTTGAAGGAGCACTTCATGTTAATGCAAATTAATCGTGATAAACATTGTATACAAATTGATTACAAACAAATTTTGCTGGCAGTATTTGAACCACAGACCTAAAATCTTGTTCTTATAGATTGTTCTTAGTAAACATCTGAAACCACCCATATCATTATAGATTTTATCCCTTAGCTATTAAGGAATAGTATATTATGTCATATCATACGTGTCGTGAAGTACATCAATTCTCTGAATTCCAACTTTCTTTTTAACTCCAACCATTTATTACGATGGCGGATACAAGGGAAAAATAAAAATTGAAAATTGTTCCACATGAATCTATTAGAGGTTGGATGTCTCTGTTTGTCATGTTAATGAGCTGGTTTAGTTTTAATTGTTCGTCATTTAAAAACAAATATACATTGGATGTCTCTGTTTGCCATGTTAATGAGCTGGTTCAGTTTTAATTGTTCGTCATTTAAAAACAAATATACATAGAAGGAAAAATATATATAAAAATAAGATATTTTGCATTTTACCTAAACAAGTACATATTTTCTTTTGCAATGAGAATTCTTGTGATCCTTTGTTTATGATTATCTCCCCAAAATATAGACAGGAAATCTGTATGTCATAAAAACTAATATCTTGTTGTTTGTTTAAGAATCATTACAATAGAAAAGGGCGGCCTGGACTGCACATAATAGGTTTTGTTTAAGCTGCAACTGAACCATTTTTTAAGGTATTATGAACAAATTGCACAATTAAAATCTCAAATTAAAACTAAGCATATAACAATTCAAACTAACCATAAATCCAATGTCTAATATCTGCAAGATAATTTATTTTTCGTTAACCGTGATAAAGTTGTTAAAATCGTGAATAAATAAATACTTTATTTTGAAATAACAAAGAATTTAGCTTCATTGAAAACCTTTTCTCAATTAAAATATAATATGATTTTTTAAGCTAAGAACTTTGGCATGCAATGCAATGCAAACTAACAACTTTATATTTTCCTTTCCTTGGGTTAAAACTTAAGAGTGATATATTTTCTCAAGTTATCAATACGTATATTTAACCAGAGCCATGAGGTGCTACCGCTCATGCGAGAAAGGATGCTCATTGAAGCTTGCATGCCTTTCAAGTCTAATTAACTCTCAACTAATTAGAGAGTTGTAAATATTATTATTACCATTAACACATCTCGATAACTATCAATAATTGATTAGAATATTGGAACTAAAGAAAAAGCAATATGAACTATACACAACAGCCACTCTAGGACTGCACAACAATAGCTGCCACTCTTCTCCTCGCTAATGAGTGTGAGCGTTTTGAAGGTGTTGTGTTCATTTCAAGAAAGCTAATTGGTGACCTCCCAAAGAAAAATGGAAAACCATAAAAAGGAATTAAACCCCCACCTCATTGGGAAGATATTTGAGAATAGTAGCAAGGTAGACATGAGATCTTGCATATTGTTTTGATTAGAGAAATTGATGAGGGAAACCAGCAGAGGACAAAGGCTTGCTCACACAGATAGGAAGAGAAACACTCAACTCAATTGTATTCAGGAATAAAGATTACATTTTTAGAATACTGATAAGCTAAACTAGATCCAATAAATGTGGATCAGATCCACAAGCATAAGAGTTGTTTGAACACGAATCCTAGATATAGAAAATCTACGAATATTTTTGCATTATATCTAACAACCTCCCTTAATTCAGAAATGGATTATTGGCAACACATAATTTCTTCCTAAGATCCTCAAAATGTATCCTTCCAACAGGTTTAGTAAAGACATCAACAGCATTTTCACTAGTGTTACAATGGATGAGTTCAATTTCTTGAGACTCAATCTTTTCTTTGACAAAGTGATGTTGCAGCTCAATATGTCTAGATCTGGCATGATAGACTGGATTGTGTGCAAGCTTAATTGAGCTTTGATTATCACACTCGATTCTGGTTGCTTGTTTTTGTTGTGTTCCAACCTCTTCAAGAATGCGCCTCAACCAGATGGCTTCACAAGTGGCATTGGTTAAAGCTTTGTATTCAACTTATGTGGATTATAAAGAAATAGTTGTATGTTTCTTACTGCTCCATGATATGACTCGCGAACCAATGTTAAATGCATATCCATATGTGTATTTTCTGTCATCAGGATTTCCTGCCCAGTTGGAGTAACCTGCCAACTGAACATCAGATACATCATTATATAAAATACCATAATCAACCGTTCCTTTTAAATATCTTAGGACCTGCTTTGTAGATTTCCAATGTGTTTCGTATGGCTTAGCCAAGAATTGACTAAGGATGCTAACAGGATATGATAGCTCTGGCCTTGTAGTAGTGAGGTAGTTCAGACTACCCACTAGTTGGCGATACGAAGTACCATCACCTTCTTTAGATCCATCAATGTTGTAAAATTTGACATTTTGATCCAAAGGAGTGGATACAGATTTGCATTCACTCATTTGAAACTAGTCTAGTATTTCCCTTGCATATTTTCTTTAAGTGATGAATGTTTTACCAGATTCTCTCCAAAAAGCAATGCCTAAACAATAGTGTAAGTCACTAAGATCTTTCATTTCAAATTCCTGTGACAAATTAATTTTAATATCTGCAACTAAGTGATATGCTCTACCTGTAATGATAAGATCATCCACATATAGGGATATTAAGCAAACATTTCCCTGTTTATCTGATTTAATATATAAGCTTGAATCATTTTTACTTTTGAGAAATCCTTGTTGTTTGAAGAAGGTGTCAATATTGATGTACCATGACCTAGGAGCCTGTTTCAGTCCATATATGGCTTTCTTTAACCTGCACACAAGCTGCTCCTGTCCTTTCTGCACAAAACCTTCACATTGTACTAAGTATACTTACTCTTTTAAATCACCAAAGACCAACTTCAAGAGGTCAAGTCTAGACTTGTTAGTAAAAAAAACTTGTATAAAGTAGCCCTACAATCCACCATTAACCTTAGATTGTTGTGAACATTATGGTCTTTATGTCTATCAATAAAGTATCCCTCTCCTTACCCTAACATGACCTACTAGGTGATCTATTGGCGCCTTACCATGACATGACCTGCTAGGTGATCTATTGGCGCCTTACCATGACATGACCTGCTAGGCACTTGAAAGTGGTTTTATTTAATGAGGTATTATAGTGCCATGATCTTAATAAATGCATGATGATCTCAACCTGCTGCTACATCTTGGGAACCATTTTGGGTGAGTGCAAGAAGATGATGGACCTTTAAGATGCAATCCTAGTTTTCAAAAACAACATCATGTTACCAAAAAATACATCAACCCGAGCCTGACATA
>LPNX010788643.1:5071-15165 GCA_001517045.1 Pseudotsuga menziesii | reverse complement strand
AAAACATAAATGTTAGTCAAAATACATACATCAATTGTCGGTGAATTTGAAATCAATATAGATTAAAGGTACTAATAACTGAAAGAAATATATATATGCATTTAATCTAGCTATCTTGTTGGGATCCTCCCCACCGACACCAATAGTATCCTAATCCTTGCCACTCATATGCACAAAGAGGTTATCGCTCATCTCCCCAGTAGGAGTGTGTGTCAGCATAGAATGCCTAGCCAAACCTATGAAAATAGAGATATACAAGTTGATGATTAAATATACAAATGTGAAACAATTTAATTTGTTTTAACTAACAACAAAGAGTACATCATGCACAATTGTATACTTACGAGTCCCTTGTCGACGTCTGGGGCAGGAAATGGTTGCAGATCTACCAGTGCTCTACCTTTTGTGAACCGAAGAACCCCACTGTAGAGATGCATCTGCACGAAATAAGGAGTAATAAATTATTTTTTGTAAATAACTCAATTTACGCAAAAAACCACCCAAAATTTTACAAAACAAAATGGATTGACGAGCATTTTGTATTTGCTTTAAAGGTGGTGTGAAGAAGACTATTGAATATGCGGTGTGATTGGGGTTATGATTTATTTTCATAATGTTGAGTACTCATTTATTTGTTGTTCAATTTGATATTATGCACAAGGTACTTATTTGGGTGAAGGTTCCTAAAATACAAGTTGAATTCTAGTCACTAAAAGTTTTTCGGGTTATAAGGAATTCTTTGTGAGTTTTCGATGGGGTGGAAATGAGTTACAAATACTTGGGATTTGTTGACATTTCTTAAATTCCTATGTATATTCAGATTCATGAAGTCCTTCAGATGGGTAATAACTCATACACCCATATGTTGATTACACTGGTGTTCCTTTCAAATGTATCCATTTCCGTGTCTATGGACTTTCTCTTAAATTCCTATAGATATTTATAATTTTAATTTAATTTTTAACCTATCATTATGTAAATTTTTTCATCCATTTTTTAAAAATTAAATCACAATTCGAGTTTTCCATAATTTAATGTATAAATTTATATAATTTATTGGTAATATATTTTACTATTATTTTAAAATATTCTAAATTTATAATTTATAATTTTCAAAATGTTGAATATAAATCTATATATTTTTTCTAAAAAAATATCAAAAATATAATTTTATCTTAAATTATGGATTTCTATTATTTTTTTAATTTGATATTTAAAAAAATAATTAGATCATGAATTTCTATTAATTTTTTAATTTGATTTTTTTTTTCAAATTTACACACTTGTTTATTAATATATTTTTCCTTTAAAAAAAACAAAAAAATCCACATTTTTATCATACTTTTGTTTGAGCTTCAGAAATAAACTATAATACATAAGTACACTTTTGAATAAACTAAAATCAAAATATGTTAACTAATATCTCAAAACATACCTATCGTATTTTATTATTAAAAAAATATTTATAAGAAATATGAATCTGAATTAATATAATATTTTAATTACAATTACAATTACAATTTATTTTAATTAAATAGTTTATATATATATATATATATATATATATTAAAATTCGAATATATATGATCAAAATATTTAAAGTAAAATATATGGGTTGTTTAGATAAATGCCTACGTCGGTTTAAGGTTCATGATGTCTTGAATCTAGGGTTTGGATTTTTTTCAATCCTCCGTGTATTCTCGGAAGATTGGAAAAAAATGGCAATATTTCTACTTTCCNGGTTTAAGGTTCATGATGTCTTGAATCTAGGGTTTGGATTTTTTTCAATCCTCCGTGTATTCTCGGAAGATTGGAAAAAAATGGCAATATTTCTACTTTCGAGGCACAAATTTCAAAATTAAACTGACGGCATCAATGACTGTTGGTTGATAGATATATTTATACAAACTATAAATTTGAAATTTAAATTTAACAGATTTGAATTTTTTCAATTCTCCTTGTATTCTCAAAGGATTGAAAAAATTCGAGCAACGTTTCTACTTGCCAGGAAAACATTCAAAAATTAAACCGGCATCACAAACGCTACCGGTTGACAAAATATATATAAAACAAAAAATTAAATTTTAAATAAAAAACAATTTTAATTTTAAACATATTTTAAACACTACCGACATCATTTCTTCTTGCCGGCACACATTGCAAACATACTAGGAAAAGAAACAAACCTGAAAACATCTATAATAATGAATTTTTCAATTTTAACCTAACATTTTAAAACATAAAAAAAGAACTAAAATTCCATTTAAATTTCAAAAGAAAAGGATTGGGGGTTACCTCTCTGCTACGACATCGTGGTGAAAGGGGGTGTGGCTTGTGTGGTATCTAGGTCTAGGTCTTCAAGGGCGTAGCTACACAGTCCAGGTGTTTGGGGATGTAGATGCTCGGTTGAGGTACTTGCTCGATCGATGGATGTTTGTGCAGAAATAAGGCAAATGGCCGCGAATGCTTGCCGCCCTTTTTATACTTAAAAAAAAATGAACTTCGATCGAGTTGCATAGATTTATCAATCTCAGGACCTTGATCGATGTTTTGTTAAACCCTTGATCGAGCTCTCGGTAAACCCTTGATTCAGGTATTCATACCTCGATCGAGGCTTTACCAAGAGCTCGATCGAAGGTTTAAAAAAGCCTTCATTGAGTGCTTGTTAAACCCTCGATCAAGGTATTAATACCTCGATCAAGGGTGTGTTTTTTGCATTTTGCTAAAAATTCCTTGCCAAAACTTGAAACCCACNAAAGCCTTCATTGAGTGCTTGTTAAACCCTCGATCAAGGTATTAATACCTCGATCAAGGGTGTGTTTTTTGCATTTTGCTAAAAATTCCTTGCCAAAACTTGGAACCCACCTCCATGGATGCACCCTAGACCTTTTGGCTAGGATGTGGGACCTAGAGAAACAACACTTCCAAGTGGTCACCCATATCCTGACCATAGATGTTGAGGATATTTCTTCTTGACCGAACTTTGTAGGAGAGTGATTCTTGTGTAAATATCTTGTCCTCAACATGGAGAGATGACTATTGATGGCCTTATCAATGAGCACAATGTGATTGGGAGTAGTTCTCAAGACAAAAAAAATTCCCATCAAATACCTCATGAATAGGCCTCTAAGGACCATTTCATTTATTATTGAGAAGGTGGTGGGTAGAAAGGATTCCCATTAGATGACTTGAGCCCCCATTCTATATGCATTGGAGTGTATGGATCCAAAAATATTCAACAGGAGCGAGGCTCTTATAATGAGCCTCAAAGATCAACTCACAAAATGTCGTTGGGGAGATTTTGAGAAGTTCGGCTATAGTGCCATAGTAGTGTCTTTCTTCTTGGATAGGGTCCCTCTATTACTCCCTCAAGTTTCTTTAAATAGGTTAGAGCCACAAGATCCATGGATGTTGAGTTGGGTGGAGGCCAGGGGTCACCATGGAGGTGGTATGGGGGGCCACAATGACCTATTGGTTTGGTATTCTTCTGATGGATGTGTGGCAAACTTCTAATGGGGCAATATCATGCCTATGCAAGGACCAATTTTATGGGTGACCCTAATATAACTTTACCTGAGGATGATCAGTGGGATGACACAGCTAAGAAAGATGCTACTTTAATTTCGTTTTTATTTTACAACATACAATGTCTTAATATTGAAAAAAAATTGCCAATTTTTTATCGAAAATTCTCAATCAATGTGGACAAAGATTTTATCCCTAATCTACACGGGTAATATTGTCAAATCAATTAAATGTAAATATTTATTACCTCACAATGAAGGTGATCCTTATCATTCGAGTTCTTTCACGATCTGTTGTATCTGTAAAACAATGTAAAGAATAAGATACAAAAGTGAAAGAAACAAGATAACTTAACACTCTATGATAATGATCAAGGAGAAAAGCAATGGACAACTCACATAAAAAAAAATCTTCACGAGAAAGGGAAACATATTTGTATTAACAGAAATAGAGAAAACTACAATCAAATCATTGATGTTGAATCCTTGTCCTCACAATTATTTTTCACTCACCTTCAAAAACTCTACAATCTCTCAAAACTCTCACTTACATGACGATACCTCTTTTCCTCCTACACTAAGAAATATTCCAGCAACATAAAGGTACTTTCTTAATCCTCTCCCTGCTTATCATCGATGAGGATAATGTTGCACATAAAGGCAAAAGAGGGACCAAATGGGTTGAGATTCTTTGGGAGGAAGATGAGGGCTCATCCCTAGAGTTTAGGTGTACAAATCCCACCCACTCAAATCGGTTGGGATAATCCTCCACAAGGACTTTCTTCTAGAAGGTTCTCATAATCTCTTATTTTATCCATTTTAAGAGTGTTTACACTAGGATTTTAGACTACTAGAAGGCGTTAGGGGGAGCCAGCACTTTTTGTCAATGGGAAAACCCAATTTTTTGTCACAGACCTAAATTTTAGTCACAGATAATTTACAAAAATTATTAACTGGAAAAACAATGATGTCCTAAATAATTATGTGACAATAAAACACATCAATCACAGACTCCTTTGACACATATTTACCCTCGAACACACCAGCTGGGAAAAAAAACAACAAAAAATTGATTTTATTAACACTAAAATCATATGATCTCTTCTTGGCATAATGGCCCATTAAGGAAAATATAATGACAAAATGTTAGCTTTCAAATGGAAGGATCATTCCTTCGATCTTGCTAGTTTCTAACCTTCAGTTGCCCCTTGCTAGTTCCCTCTAACCCTACCCTTTCACTTGCACACTTGGTTGAGATTCCTTCTTTAACGACTAAATGATATGTAACTCAATCTGTGTGATTGTTGTGTGTCACCTCTTCTCACCTGTATTCCCTTCTATAACATTACAATATGAAAATATCTTGGTACAATTCCATGCAACACCAAATACCATGGGCGCTCTAGATCATTTACATAAAGTAATTACAAAAGTACATTTAGTTTAATAGTTCACTTTACTAAACTGGATCTCATATGTCTAAGAGTCATTGAACGACACCTTTCACATGTCTTACAATGTTCATGTGGAAGTACCTATATGACGCTACAAAAATTAACACAAAAACCCTAGAGCCAATACCCATCTAGCCCCCTGGTATTGACATTAGGTTCGCAAATGACTGATTTTGAAAAAACTCATTGCACTAGTTTCCTCTATGTTGGCACCTAGAATTTTATCGATCCATTTAATGGGTTCAATCCTATAAAAAGCATAATTTCAAGTGTAATTTACACTAGAGTGTCGAGCTATTTCCATAATTCCATTAAAAGGATGAGTATAGAACTGATAGATATAATGTTTCATTAGAACTAAGAGCAAGTGAGGAGGTTTATAAATTGATTAATAGGGGCAAGGAGGAAATTCTTTTAGTAGGAGGACGGACATGTGTCATTGGTCAAGTCCTCTCCATCGGACCTTCCACGTGCCTTTATATCATGCTTTTATCTAAATACCATTCAAAATGGGGTACTAGTTTGGTATGGTTGGTAGAAATAATGAAGTACCATTTTTTTGAATGAATCATTGTAAGAGAAAGGGATGAAATATTGGCTGCAATCGGTTGAGATACTCTCATTTGGGTAATCATTGGAAATATCTTGTCTCACCATTAAACACTTACAAGAGTGAGATTATTGGTACCTTGTCAGCGTCAATTAAGGAACAAACAAGGGAAAAAATTTCATACAGAAGAGTTGAGCTTGAGTGAGGTGGATAAACAACTTCTTGTTTTAATCACACAATCTAAGATGTGCAATTAACATGATTATCAAGGAAGATATTTTATATTGTCCAAAATTAACATCATATAAATAGATGCTTTACTTCCATAGAAAATATTAATATGAAAATTAAAAATATGAGATACTCTCATAATGTTCTCTAAATCATAAAAATAAATAAAAACAAAAATTATAATACAATGTTTACTCTAATAC
This sequence comes from Pseudotsuga menziesii, assembly GCA_001517045.1. Lineage (NCBI taxonomy): Eukaryota > Viridiplantae > Streptophyta > Pinopsida > Pinales > Pinaceae > Pseudotsuga > Pseudotsuga menziesii. Next base: position 9,203 of record LPNX010788643.1, on the reverse strand, counting down.
AAACAATTTTACTAATTATATATTCATTAATTAAAATACCTAATTTCTTAAGAATGACATAAATATGTTGACATTTTAGGACTTTCTAGAATCACAACAACATAATCTTATCTCAAAATATTTAAGTTGATCTTACTCTATGGTCTACCTCTATGTTAGATTAAGCCTTATTACCATGATTAATATTAAAATATTTATGTAATTTTATAAATTGCATTGTTAAAGAATGAAGGCTTTGACTTCAAAACTCAATCTTACAAAACCTATATCAATAAATACTAAAAATACATGCATTATATTTTTATTAAAATATTAAATATTTTTTTTATAACTTTTAGAGTCTTATAATAACAATATTTTTTAAGGATTCTAATATTATACTTAATTATAGTATTCTAGGTGATTGTTTTTTATTGAAAAAACATGTTTATAGATAGGTAGGCAAATATTAAATATGAAACATAAAATAACACTGAATTGTGTAAATTTCGGCAAATATTATAATAAAAAAACATATTCTATGTAAATATAGACCATATTAGACACTAAAAATGACCAAATAGTGAATTTATTTTTTGAAAAAAACCCCAAAATTAACCAATTGATGAAATTTCGCCCCTTAAAATTACCGAGTTATAATAGATATGAATGTTTTTCAAAAGTATATTGAAGGTGAATGTATTCCACATTAAAATTATATGTTTTTAAATGTTTTACAAATTAAAATGATATGTTAACATTGTATAATGCAGTTGTATTACAGGTATTTTAAAAGTTTTGAACTTATTTTTCATTAAAATAATGATTTTATTGTTTTCAAATTGCGATTTTTACAAAGATTATAATAACCTAACATTAAAATTAAAATTAAAATCATATCATATTTAACTTTCTTCTTTAAAAAAGCAATCTTAGTAAATACTTAAACTTTATACATGTAAAACTTATACATCGTTATTGGTAAGATTCATATTTAAAAAAGAATAATAAGTAGAAAAAAAATCTTTCATACACAATGTACATTGAAGTATGGTGAAGGATAATATGTAAACGAATTTAATATTAACATTATTAGATATTTTTACAATGCAAGGGAAATAGTAATTGTCCTTTTTATTATAATAAAATTATAGAATATATTTTTATTGAAAGACTATAAATTATAATTGTTAATAGTTTTTAAGATAATTTAAATAACAAAATAAATTAGCTGAAAATTTCAAAAGTTGAAAAATTAAATTACAATATCATATAATTATTAAATGATAAAATTATAATTGAATTTTAATAATACATTGAGAGTTTATAAAGGTGAGTTTGAGTTATTTCACAATTATAGTTTAGTGAAAATCACTCTAATGGTCGTCGTTATTTCTTTTATTATGATTAATAGTATTATCTCAATTTGTAAGTATCATTTTTTTGTGTAAATGGAATTTGTTTTGTCAAGGTTAAGGTTCATTGGTGTCACTCGGCTTTAGTTTGGTAACCCCTTCCATTCTTTGTTCTTCAAAATCCCAACCCTTCTTTCCTAGTTGGTTTCACCTCCAAACTTGATTGCTCTTTGTTGTGAATAGGAACTATGCTTAACTCATATTTGCAATATTTCAAATAGTGGGTAGACTCAAGAAATGGGTCCTCTCCCTTTTCTTGTAAAGGGATTTTTATGGAGTAAGTAGTTTAAACCCTACTTTTCAGCAGAAGGAATGAAATTGAGATAAATCGCACATATTATTAGTGAAATAGTTCAATTTGTAGATTTAATAGCTTATGAACAAATCCTGTAGATATCCATGAGTTTTTTTCACATTTGGAACAAATCCCTATATCCACTCTTGCAATTATGATTTTTTTTTAATGGAATTTGATTCAAGAAAGGATAGCGATTTGGTTTTCAATTTCGGTCCCTCTATCATGGACAAATGTAATACCCTTATTTTTACCTTTTTCATGTCTAATATAGATTGTGTAAATGATGGAAATATTCTAGTAGATATTCGTAGTGAGAAACTCAAGGGAAAGGCCCGACTAGTGAATGGCTAGGTATGTATGATGCAAATATCTATATATGGGCCATGTGTTAGGCTTACAATGAAGAATTAAATATATGAAAATATTATGTTGGTAAAGAATTCAATGATATAACATGGTTGTGTAGTGAGTAGTAGGGGGGATATGATTTCACTAGAGGGGAAGAGGAAAGGGGGCCTATGAGAATGTGAATCCTTTTTTTCCAAGTTCCAATCTTATAAATCACCTATTTTCTACCATGTTCTTTAACTAATAAAATTATCACCTTTGAATTATTAAAACCAACTATTGAATACATGTGATAGGATGGTGAGAAAGGATTCTCATGTAGTTGAGGAAGCATGGGCTCAATATACTTCTTATGCCAATTGTAGGAGTCCTTCACTCTATGGTAAAAAATAATGTCAGCTTTCATTCACTCTCATGTAAAATTTGTTCTACATATTATGGTGTTATCTGCATTTAATAATTGGGATAGCCCAAGACATTAATTACCATCGGCACTATGAAGAGGAAATTTTAGACATTAAAGTGAAGAATGATTTTTGTGGGTGAGCATATAAAATGAGCACGTTAGTAAAGTTCCACCCACTAAACTCTTTTTTATCTTTTGATTCTTGACAATGTAGGTATTAATTGTATAGGATACTCTTTAGATGCATACAGTAGGTTGGAATCTTTCTACACACTAAAGAGCATTGTAAAGGAAAGGTTCTATGAGGAGATGTTGAGTAGAAAGGGTAGGTCTTCTTTGTGTTATGTGGGATAGTTGAATATATTTTCATGTTTGTGATGGTTGAATAGGTACATATTGTCTAAGAATGATAGACAATCACTTGGGCCAAGAGAGAGTGTTAGCAACCAAAATTTTCTCACTAACCTTGTGATCAATTTCATCACCATTATAAATCATAATTGGAAGAATTATAACCATTTTCCATATCACATCATCCATATGACCCGAGGAAGTGTCTATATATGTATTTACCAAGAAGCTAGTGTTTCTTGATTGTATTTAGCCTCATTGGGAACCACGTGGAATACATAAGGAGTAAGCAACATTGGGTTCTAATTAAATGAACTACACTCCTCCTTGAACTCAAATCATTTTTTAGATTATTGGGTTGTGCTCATACCTTAGAGTCAATTTGCATCATTGGTGCTAGAAACATTAATGCATTAGGGTTAATTGTCTTTGTATACTTTGTAGTATTACTATTCACATGAGGTGAATATGAAGAAGCATATGGAACAATCCAAGAGACACCTTGGAGTATGAAACAAAGGGTCACATACACTGTATATATATGTACATGCGTTAATGATAAATATGCATAAACACTTATCTATCTATTATGTATTTGCCTATGTCGGTCAATTTGATTGTGTTCCATATTGGGAATCCCAACACTAGTACCACACCGATTGTAAATCTTGTGGAGTGACTTGCATATTACCCATATTCTTATGTTATTTTTGATATTTGAGGTTTATCCATATCATTAATATTGAATTTGTGCCATTACCTTCCATATTCCCCACATAGCTCCTGCCAACTAAATGCATTCTCCTTTGTCCTACTTGCAGATATTTTTTTCTTTCTGGCCTACACTTCCACCTAGCATATTCTCTGCTTTCAGTATGGCATGACATACCCTTCTTGTACTCAACAGTATTATAGCCTAGGCATAATCCAAACATCCAGGCATAGAATTCCGTTCAAATCACTAATACATGAGGACCAAGCTGCCCTCTCCACTTGCTATATTTTTTTTCTTTGGAGTGTTTTTCTAGGGATTCACATGCTCATATTTCTTAGAGTAGTCTCATGTTTGAATTTGGGAACAAATTTTGACTCTCTTCATGTTACGTTGAATTTTGCAGTTTGGATCTGACCATCCATACTCCATCATATTGCATATACTGAGCTATTACATGTTGTTTCATATTGTAATGGTTTGGTGCCTCCACGATTTTCCTTCATGTATTACTCACATCACAATTGTTGAATGCATGAAGAAATTTAGTTGAATGGTTAAATGTCTATGGGTGAATGATTTCTTCTTTGCATGATGGTGAGCTCTAATGGTGGATACTTTCA